>LFZO01000287.1:0-44650 GCA_001578225.1 Pseudocercospora musae | reverse complement strand
TACGCCTTTATACTAGTTTAGTCTAACGTACCGACTATGCTAGGCTAATTTCTATAAGTAGTTACTCGAGCCTTCGGGTAACTAGAGATTACGGTAGTAATAGCTAAGCAAGGTAGTATAGCGGTTATCGATATCTTTAATTAGGCTAAGAACCTAAAGGGGAAGGCTAATAGTCTAATAGAGGAGATAGTCGCGGAATTTGCGATATATTACTAGTATCTTCGTAGTTACCTACTAGAGAAGTAGATAGGCATTAACCTACTATAGATACATAGTATTAGTAACTAGCTAGTCCGATAGAACCTACTACTATAGCTCCTTATAGTCGCCCTTCGACTTAATTACGCGTACGAGCTTATCTCTATACTAAAGCCTACTAAGTTCTATTACGAGAGCGATATACCTAAGAAGAGTGTTGCGGTAGGCGTACCTATGCGCCGGTAGGCGCATAGCCTCCGTAACGTAGATACCTCTCTATAGACGTACGGCTAGATAGTTAACTTATTCAATACATACCTTGCTATATCTAACACTTGCCTAACAAGTAGTAGTACTATAAGGTTGAGATCTTTCTTGTTTAAACAAGCGAATTACGCTATAGACGAACGAGAAAAACCGCCCGCCGTAGCGCAAGGAACAGCTACCCTCCTACCTAGCGTAGTAGTACCGGGTATAGACAACTACTCGAATAGACACGATCCTAGAATATAGCCCTCTAGATCAACTTCCGTACAACAGTCTTTAGCTACTTAGTAGTATACGTCTACCGCCTATTAGGTACTATAATACTACTCACTATAGGCCCGCGAACGCCTTCCTAATCGGGTCCTAGACTCGCACGTTCCCGCCTACCTACTTACTTGTACGCTTCCTTTCCTCGTAACGGAGCCCGCCTTCTAAGTTTGGGTACGGATAGGCGCGACTATAGTTGGTTCTAACCTTTGGACGGCTCTAGAGAGGCACGACTACACTCTCTAACTAGTCCTCTCGGTATACGAACACGCCTATTTTGCCTATACTAGCGACTAATCTAGATCTTAATAACTATACGCTCAATTTAGCGTATAGCTTTTCCGAGTTCCTAAGGGACGCCAAGCGTACGCGCTCTATGTACTATAAGCAAAGAGAAGGCCTCCTTTCCCTAGTTTAGGCTATAGTCTCGATATACCTAGTACTACCGGAATACTAGCCGGTAGTAGATAGCGCTACGCGTAGTTAGAGTACCCTCGGTTTTCCGTCTAACTAGATTGTTAATAAGTCCGCGGTTATAGTAGTAGCTCGTTTAGTCCTTTCGGTAAAGTACGACCTTGCTAAGCAATAGTTAGCTCTAAAGCAATAGCTAGTTCCCGAGTAGTAGTTAGTTACGGAGCAACGGCTAGTTCTAGAGCGATAGTAAGCCCTAGAGCAATAGTTAGCTCTAGAGCAATAGTTAGGCCTAGAGCGGTACTTAGTTCCGGAGCAATAGCTAGCTTTAGAGCAATAGCTAGCTCTAGAGCAACAACTAGCTCTAGAGTAACCGTTAGTTTTAGAGCAAGAGTTAGCGTTAGAGTAATAGGTAGCTTCCTAATAACTATCCGAAGTACGAGCACTTTGGCCGCTAAGCCTATAGTAGTTAAGCCCTTCCGATAGCTCATCCCCTTACTAGGAGGTACGACTACAACCGAGCGGGTAGCTAACGGGCTTCCCTTCTTAAGTATCGACGGCGGCTTCGGCACTACCCTAACTAGCGGAAGAACGTAGCTATTTGTAGCCGCACCTCTGCCTAGTCGGGCCTCCTAAGGCTACTAGGACGGTCTATACGCTATAGCGACTTAAAGTATTAAACCTAGCCTCTAGTCTTCTAAGCATAGACGTAGGATCTAATAGCGGCGACGATCGTCGCCTACGAGGCAACTAAGCTAGGAACGCGTAGTCGAACCTAGGACTAGAGGCACGCCGCCCCGTAGCCGATCGCTAGCGTAACCGTACGGGTACTAATTAGAGACCTAGCCGTTAGAGAGCTAGCTCGATCCTACTAGCCGGCGATACTCCCTTAGTAGGACAAAGAGAGCCTTTAGTAGGCCTACGCTATAGTACTTCTTAAGCGCGCAACCTCCTAACGCCGTCGGGAAGTAGCTAGCTAGTTAACGTAGAGAACCTCGTATAACTATAGGCGGCCTTGAGTAACGATATCCGCGAGCTCTTTACGGCATAGGCAACTAGGTACTAGGAAGTAGTAGATAAGCTTAGGAACGAGATAAACGATATTCGCTAGAGTATCCCATCTATAAGGCCGAGTCGTGTACTATATACTAACCTAGACGTAGTACTAGATACGGGTAGAGTAGAGAGACTCGCACGTACGGGATTCGTAGTAGATTATTTCCCGCCGCCCCTAAGGGCTTAGGCGGATAACTAGGCATACCCCCGTTATAGCGACGACGAGGACGAGTATAAGTTCGTAGAGCGAGCCTTAGTAGACCGCCGTCCTACTCGTAGGGATCGCGAGCGTAACGACCGTACTCGAGTACGTCTTAAGCGTAGGAGACGGGTACTATCTAACCTAAGCGACTTTTTAGGTAAGGACTCTAGTAACTTATACGGCCGCTATAGTTACGGCCGTGATCGCGGAGACCTATATAGGCGAGGGAGATACGTTTTTAGTCGCTCTCCGCGACGAAGCCCCCGTCGCTCTAAGAGGTAGGAGAGGTTTAATCCTTCGGATATTGGGTTCTTCTACCCTTTAGCTATAGAAGTAGAATCGGGCGGCCAAGATACCTTTACGCAAGGCAACAAGACTATATACCGCTCGGTATACCTCTTCCTTAACGTAGCTAGGGACTATGCTATAGTTAATAGCGTAGCTACGATTCGCGTATAGCTAGCCAAGTACCTAAGAGGTATAGCCTAGACGTAGTTTATCTCGGAGCTCACGGACGACGACCGCCGTGTTATTAGAGGCGGCTAGGGGATAGATCGTTAGGAGAAGGCCCTAAGGGACAAGTTTAGTATATCTATCGTAGAAGCGTAGGACAAACTTAATAGCGAAGCCTTTACGCTAGCGGACATGCGACGTAGACGTTTACCCTAGGACTTTATTATGAACTATATTAGATACGCGCGCGAAGTAGGTCTTAAGGTCGACCGAGAGAGACCGGGTCCGATACTAGTATAGGTATGGCTTAGGTTCGTACCGGAATTTTAGAGAGATATATCGAAGCCTTCTAGGAGTATAACTATCGACTCTTTTATACGCAAGGTTTAAGCGAAGTATAAGGCTTAGTGCCGAGAATACCTATAGCGTAACTCTCGACGTAAGTATAATAGATATAATAGATATAATAGCTACCGTACAAGCGATAGGAACCCTATCGGAGCCGGATATCGCGACGCTAGTCGCGGTTACGACTCGAACGATCGGAGGGGCCATCGCGAGTACGGTAGGGACGCTAGGAATACTAACGATAATTATTAGTAGCGCAATAATTACGATAGGCCCCTAAGAGGCATAGATCGCTATCGCTAGTAGGATACTAGGGCAAGAGAGTCCGATTCTCGACGTAAGAGGACTAATAGTAAGAAGGGAACAACTAACCTAGATAGCCGCTAGAAGGATAGCTAGAAGGATAGCTAGAGGGACAATAGGGATAGTCGCGAGAGACGCGATAGTACGCGCAATTTCTATGTCTCTCGTAGCCGTACTCGCTTAGACGAGAGGAACAAGTCCTAATCCCGTAGCCGTATAGCAAGTATATCTAGTCGGTCTTCGGATGCCTCTTTAGTCTATACCTATTTCAATAACTAGTTCCGCGTAGCTAAAGACGACTAGATAGCCGTAGATACCCTAATAGCATACTAGGGCGAGGTTAGCGCTATCGAGCCTTTTGTACCGGCGAGAATTGTTATATAGTACTCTTAATATAGATAGCAATTTACAAGTAATAATCTTTTATAGGAGTATAAGCGCCGAACGTACCCTCGATAACCTAGTAGTATAGAACTACTACTAGAGAGCCGGAAGGCCTAGGACGACGTCGACTTGCGCATTATCGAATCGTTAACCCTACTAAAGGTCCGGAGGGGTTACGCATTTCGGGGACACTACTATCTACGCGCGATCGTACGCTTAACGGTAGGTAGTATAGAATATGCGATCTACTTAGATACTAGAGCTATAGTCTCGCTAATCGATAATGAGTTCCTCTAAGAAGTACGCCTAGATATCGAGCGAAAGCAACGTACTACTCTACTCTATATCAAAGGTCTTAGTAACGTATAGCCCTCTACTAAATACGTCGAATTAGACCTTTAGTTGTCTACTATGTAAAAGGGGTAGCGCGTACTTACGCATATAAGATACGAAGTCTATATTATACAAAAGTTAGAGGCCAAGATGTTAATAGTAATAGACATTATTAGTCTAGAGGGAATCAAGATAGATATCCCTAGAAAGACGGCTATCCTTACCGCTTGCGAGAAGGCACGTATACCCCTATTAGTAGGACGAAAGGACAATATCAAGTTCCGTATAGTAGTACATAGCGACGACTAACTAGTCACTCTCGCTCCCTAGTTAGTTATAGTAGTGTAGGCCTTCTTCGGGGAGGCGTTACTAAAAGATAGGGACCTATCCTTTACGCTAGAGAGGTAGCCGCTCTCCTCTAAGGTCTAGACGTACGCCTCCGTACTCGATGCCAAGTTAGATTTCGTTTAGGTCCGCAATAATAGTAATTCGCTATACGTTCTCGGCCTACGTACGAAGCTAGGATACATACGCGAGTACGAATACGAGGGGTCCTACTATATCGACTCGGGGTAGTACGGCTAGGCGGCTCTACTACTGCCCGATCTACTAGATGCTCGCAAGGAGACTAAGCTATTTAACAAGGTTACCGCGTACGGTTCGCTAGAGTAGACTACCTATATCGAGGAGCTAGTACGTAAATACGAGCGGCTTTAGGTCGATAAGGGTACTATAGTTAAGATTCTACCTAAGGACGCAATGCGAGTAACTATTAAGCCTAGCTATAAAGACACAAAGATGCCTATAGTAACCTACCTACTTAGCGGACCGGATAAGGAGGTAGTTAATAAGACCTTCGATCCTCTCTACGAGTAGGGCAAGATGTCCTTTACCTTAAAAGCGACGTAGTTCGGCTTTCCCGTCTTCGTAGTCTAGAAGAACGTCGTAGTAAGCGATAAACTAGTACGCAAAGGTAGAGCTATAGTCGATATCCGTAGCCTAAACAAGATCGCCGTTAAAGACTCCTACCCGTTACTACGTTAGGAGGACATTATTAAAGCGCTCCGGGGCTACGCCTACATAACTACGGTTAACGCGGTAGCGTTCTTCTACTAGTAGGTAGTAGCGCCCGAAGATCGTACTAAATTCGCGATTAATAGCTACCGAGGGCAAGAATAGATACATGTAGCAATTATAGGATATTCTAATAGCGTCTAACACGTTTAGAGGTAGCTCGACAAGATCTTGAAGCCGCATAGGCGCTACTACCATGCCTATATCGATAATATCGTTATTTTCTCGCGTACATTTAAGGAGTATATAGCATACCTAGACGCGGTGTTTAGCCTACTCAATTCCTACGATATTAGTATCGTACCGTACAAGTCCTTTATCGCCTATCCGTCTACTTCCCTACTAGGGTAGAGGGTCTCTAGGCTAGGCTTTACGACGTACGAGGAGAAAGTAAAAGCGATATTAGAGCTAAAGTTCCCTACTACTCTTAAAGATATCGAGTTTTACCTAGGTCTTATAGGTTAGTAGAGGTAGTACATCCCGTATTTCTCAACGATTATGGCGCCGTTCGAGCTAAGGAAGAAAGAGCTACTATACCTATCGCCCTCCAATAAGGGCTCTAAGCGTAAGAGGTACGTAGCCCGTACCTAGGCCTTCGAGCCGGACGCGTTACTAGATATAGAGCGCAAAGCCTTTAATATACTCAAATAGCTATATCGTAAGGTCAAGTTCTCCTACTATGCCGATCCCGATAGACCGATATACATTGATCTCGACGCCTATATAAGGGGCTTCGTAGTAGTACTATACTACGTATAGGGCAACCCGGAGCCCGTAGTAGAGAACGGAAAGGCGACGCGATTCCTAGCTAGTAAAGTCTAAGTTATTATGTATCTTAGCAAAGCTCTAACGGATATCGAGAAGAGATATAGCGCGACTAAGCTTAAGGTTAGTAGTTTGGTCTAGACGGCCCGCAAGACTAGATACATCCTATAGGCGACGCGCTAATCGACGTACGTTTTCTCCGACTATATTATAGCCTTGGGAATTAGTATAGCTTCTAGCTTAACTACGACTACGTCCGTAGATAAGCTTAACCTCCGGTTAGTACGAGCCGGGTAATACCTCTCCTAGTTCCTATACTTGAAAGTGCTCTATAGACTAGGACGACTATATAGCATCCTAGACGTACTAAGTAGACTAGCTAAGGAACTCAATCGGGTAGAAGACTAGTCGGGCGATACGCTCGACTCCCTAGCGTACGATAACCCGGCCCCGAATAACGATATACTCGATATGTTCTATACGTATACCGATAACGACTAGTAGGCTAACTACGATAGCTCCCTTTGCTTCTATACTAATATAATCGACGAACGTACGGGTTATACCTTTACCTCGCTAGAGGAACTCGTTTTCTACTCGGTTCTAGTCGAATTGTTAGAGCCTTTCAAGTAAGACCTTAGGCGTAGCTACGCTATAGACAAATATTAGTCTAGGATCCTAGTATAGCTACGCGAGGTCGAGGGACGCTACTTGCGTATATTGGCGGAGGGACGAAATACTACCGAACAAAGCTACTAGGAAGCGCAAGTCGCTATAGAAGCGTAGGCTAATACAAGGGCAGAAGAGCTAGCGGCCCCTAAGGTAGACGCACAATCCGATTAGTTAGATAGTAAGTAGGAGGGTAGTCCGCTCGGTCTTTAATTTTTTCTACGAGGCGATCTTATCTTCTTTAAAGATAATATAGATAGCCGCGAGCGCCTTTGCATCCTACTAGTACTTTATAAGGAGGTCTTCTAGATAGCTTACGACTAGTACTACTATGCCGGGTACTACCGTATATACGTACGGGTTTACGCTAGCTTCTATATTCGCTACCTTAGTAACGAGGTTACGAGGTATATCAAGTACTACTCTAAATGCGTCCTTAATTAGACGCTCTAGTACCTACCCTACGGGGAGCTACAACCCATTAAATGCCTCCCTATACCGTAGTATACGGTAATAGCGGATTGGGTATATAGCTTGCCGCCTAATTACAAAGGCCATAATAGTTTCCTTACGGAAACATACAAATTTAGTAAGAGAGTAATACTACGGAAAGCTAAATCTACTTGGTTAGCCTAGTAGTACGGAGTAGATTGGATTTAGGGGCACATCGAATTGGAGCGTAGCCTCCCTTCAATAATTATCGGTAATCGAGACCCTATCTAGATAAGCGAATTCATATAGATAGTCTTTAAGAAGCTAGGTACTCGGTTTTTCGTAACCATAGTATACTACCCGTAGTTAGACGGTTAATTAGAGCGTATAAACCAAATAGTAGAAGTCGCCCTACGTTTCTTTACCTCTAATTACCCGGATAGCTACTAGTCCGAAGTACTACTATATATTCAAGTAGAGCTAAACAACGCCCGTAACGCCTCTACTAGCGAGGTCCTAAACGTACTTATATAGGGATTCAAGACTAATATAGACGCACTTAATCCTCTAATAGAGCTACCGACTAAGGACTACGTCGCTCTCCGCTAGGTAGCGAGAGACTAAGCTATAGACTCTTTGGCTTAGGTAGTAGCGATAATAAAGGATAGGTACGACCGTATATACTATCCTATCTAATTCAAGGTAGGCTAGTAAGTCCTTCTCAAGCTACATAAGGGATACAAGCTACTAGGGAACCTAAACCGCAAGCTTTCGATCTAGCGTATAGGCCCTTTCAAGGTACTTAAGAGGGTCGGTACCCTCGTATACGAATTGGAGTTACCTCTAGTAATGCGTATATATCCCGTAGTATTAGTTACTTAGCTAGAGCCCTACCCGAAAGGGAATAATCCGTACGAGCGTACGATGCTAGAGCTAGGCCTAGTAGACGAGGCCGTAGAGTAGGATACGGATTTCCCTAAGGTACCGCGGTACGAGGTCGAACGTCTATTGAACCGGCGTACTAGTAGAGGAAAAACATAGTACCTTATCAAATAGAGAGGTTATAGCTACGCGTACGATGTTTAGTATAATGCTAACGACCTAAGAGATACTAGCGATTTGATATAGGAATACGAACGTACGTACCCGTAGTAAGCGTATAACCGCTACGTACGTATACAAGTATAGGAACAATCGCACGAAACCGCTAGGGAGGACTAGTAGGCAAGTCGAGTATAGCCTTTTTTAGAGGCCTAAGTAGAACGACTAGCGCGCGCGTCCCGTAGGGCTAGCCTACGTAACTCTTAGCTACTAACTATAGGGTACTTTACCGAGATAGCTTACTAAATATAGGTCTAATGCCCTTACGGCCTATATCCTTTGTTCTCTACCTAAAAACGCCGAGAACACTATTATTAGCTATTGTTGAAAGTAAACGACTGTTTCTATTAACGTTATCCCTATTGTTCCTATTATTGTAGCTAGCTTTACTCGTACGCGCGCGTGTATATACGGACCCACTTTTGTTAGTTACCTACGGATACGAGTAACATTACTTTTCGCTAGTATCGTACTTAACGCAAGACACGATATTCCTTTCCGTATACGACCCAATATACCTAATATTCTACTCGGTGCCTATTCGAGCGCTACTAATCCTAGCGAATACCTAAGGCTAAGAGCGAACAAGAAACGATTAGTAGCGAAGAATACGCCTACGCTATACCTTTACATCTCCCGGTATCGCCGGCTAGAGTACACGAGAGATGGCGAGCGGTAACCGACTCGATAGACCGCCTAAGCGCGAGTAGTACGTTATGCGCCTAGGCGCTACGTCTAGTATATCTACGCTAACGGAGAGATAGCCGAACACTAGCCTAGTTTAGCTACTATATACAACTTAAGCGTACGACGTTAACGATCCGTATAGTAACGTACCGCGGCCTATAAGTATTAAAGAGGCATGGATTATTATGTAACTAGTCGTACTCGGTACGAACGACGAGGACGTATAGAAAGCTACGCTAGACTACGTCGTGCCCTTTGCTATCCGTTAGATCGACGTAGTCGCGCTAGAGCTACTAAACGTTATTAGTCGCAAGGTAGTAAGAAAGGTATAGTAACGAATGCACTATACGCCTATCCCTCGTATACTAGTAGTAGGCAAGACCAAGATCGTCTTAGTAGACGTAGAAGACTACTAGCTATTCGCTTATTACTCAATACGGGCTATAATTACAAGGATCCGCTATTGCTAGCTTAGCCGCATAGACTACGCTCTATAACTCATCGACATAGATCTAGACCGACGACTATACGTTATGCTTAAGAAGAACATAGTCGGGGCATCGTAGGCGATCGAGGACGAGATAGACTTCGCCTACCTCTTTAGTATACGTTAGGAGGATTACTTCTTAGACTTAGTAGTACGAATCGAAAACACTATAGAGGGCTAGAAGGTACATCTCCTATCCTTGTAGAACATTATACTCATTGCCGAAGGCTCCTATATCCTAGAGCCTATACGTAATTACCTAGCGTACGTTACTATCTTCGGCCTCGCATCCTTACAAGTCTACCTATAGAGGGACGACGAAAACGGACGGCCTACCGGTATCCTATATAACTAGTCTTTGGCTACGGTTATGAAGGTCCTAGCGCGCTACGGGTTTAGACCTCAAGTTATTAACGGCATTGCGGATATCGTACGCGCCCTCCTATAGGTCGACCTAAGTTACCTCCTACTAGTTGCTCTACTTACCCACGTAGTATACTTAGTAAAGAACGACCCTATCTAGTTACTATTCTACTAAGTACAAAACTACTCCATCCCCCTAAAGGCTTTTAGAGAGTAGCAAATAGCCGCTAAGTACGCCGTACTTAGATATAGGATATTCTATTTCGAACTACGCGATATAGTCGACGAATCTAGGAAATTCGAAGTCGCTCTATAGGTAAAACTATAGATAACTCCTACTATAGCTATCCGTACGCGTAAGCTATACTAGCAATAACGTACTAAGATATAGCTCAAAATAGTTAACGGGAAGTAGGTTACATAGATAGTACGTAAGCCGGAAGCGAGATAGGGGGACTACGTTCCTAGCCTATACGCCGCTAGGTAGGTAGACGATAAACTCGCCCCTCTAGTAGACGTATAGCGAATACTATAGTAGGAAGACCTACTAGCTATATAGTAAGCGCGCCTATCGAAGGCCTAGAGCTAACTAGCCTCGAGTATACCGTACTAGCCTTCTACGAGCCCGTAACCTAACGATGCCCCTAAGGCCTAGTACCTAAGAGTTTCCTTCGGAGTACTACTAACTTTATCTCTAATAGTATAGAAAGCGCAATCCTCGATAGTACTAGAAATTTCATCCTCTATAGTACTACGCGACGATTTAACGGTACCTTATAACGATTCTACCTAAGAGCTAATACTAAGTATACCTAGTCTTGTCGGCGAACCTACCGTTACGAGGTACGTACTATCTCTAGAGGCAATAGGTACTCTATCCTCGAAGGTACCGAGTACTAAGAGACTAGGTAACCTACTCTTAGAGGTATAAGCCTTAGTACTCCGCGCTTACGTAGACGTAGGTAATAAGGGGATAGCCCGTAAGTACTTACTAAGTCTCTATAGCTCGGTTACCGTAAACAATCTCTATTCCGTAGTCGAGACTCTCCTAGACGACTAAGTACTAGAAGGTAAAGATAGATACTTATTCGCTATACTAGAAGGCAACTTGCGATATATCTACCTTAGCTACCTAATAGCGATACTATAAGTACGAGCTTAGCGAACGATACCTCTAGTCGTATAGGCCCCTTAAGTATAAGTAACCTAGGCCGTAACTAGTATCCCTCCTAGTAACCTATTTTAGGTATATAAAGAGCTAAGTAACCTATTTAAGATAGACGACGAGCTAGAGCTACTATCGGCTAAAGATAAGAAGTACTAGACGTGTATACTCCTAAAAGTACTATAACTCCCTTAAAAGTTATTCGAAAACACATTTCGTATATTATATACGCTTATATATAGCTAAGCCCTATACCTAGTTTTAGGCATTTAGTTAGTAATAGAACTCGAGTATAATAGGATAGTTATAGTAAACAAGGCTAGCGAATTGAGCCTTACTAGCTTAGGCAAGGTTCTATATAAGCGACTATGTTAGGAATGCTTAGTTATCAAGTCTTGGCGCCAAGCCTCTTGGCGCCAAGACCCGACTTGTTAGGAGATGCTTAGGTTCATCGAGGCTTGGCGCCAAGATGCTTAGTCATCAAGGCTTGGCGCCAAGACCTAACATATATATATCCTTGGTTCTTGCTTAGTTCTAAGTAGACCCGGATATTCTAGACTTTTAGCCTATTAGGTTCTTATAGACTAATCGAGGAATAGGACCTAGAGAATACGTATATTCCGTTTAATTACCTAGTTAAAATAGAATTTTTATACGATACTAACGGTATTGCCCTACTAGAGAAAGCCGATATATCCGAGCTTATTAAGGTCCTTTAAAAGGAGTCTTTAGTATACTAGAATAACGCTATAGGGGCGTACTAGAACGTAGTCGCCGCTATAAACCTAGCCTATACTAACGATCGCAAGATTGCCCGTATAGTGCGAGCAATCGATATAGCGCTTTCTAAGGCTAGCAAGAGAGCTACGGGTACGTATATACTCCAATATAGAAGTAGAGATATCCTAGGGAAAGAGGAGTCTAATTTCTTCTTTAGCTAGGTATATAGGATCGCGCCTCTATTCTCTAACTACTCGCGTATAGGCGAAATGCTTACTAATAACCGCGTCTAGACTAACGGACTACTCGGAGCCCTCCTAGACTACCTCCTATTTACGTATAGTATAGAGTAATTACGAGGAGCTACTTAGAGGAACGCGAGTTAAGAAGAAGCTAAGGATAGTACCGGAAATAAGCTACCTAGATATATAGTCCCTACCTACGGCCCTAAAGGAGACAATACCTCGGATAGTACGCTCGAAGTATCCGTACTATCCGTTATCTCCTACGAATAGAGTAGGGTATTAGAGGATAAGGACTACCGATTAGAGCGAATAGGGTATACGGCGTTAGCGCTCCTCGAGTAACCTACTACCCTCGAGGGTATTATAGATAAGTAGACCTATTACTTCTAAGTAGATAAGGACTTCCTAGATAGACAACTAGTAAGCGATAACCTAAACGTTACGCGCGACTAGCTTAGGCGATATACTATTACCGTAATCGGCTACAAGATATACGACCGACTCTACTAGAAGTTTAATCTACTACTAGGCCTATAGCAATTAAAAGACAAGAGTAAGTAGAGTAGTAACGAGTATAATTAAGATAATAATAGTAAAGAATTTACTAAGGCATAAGGAGATAGGAGTTAGGGCGCGTAGGATCTAAATAGTAGTAAAGTATAAGGAAATGAGCCTTAGGTTATACAAGAGTAGGATAATAGTAAAAAAGGTACCAAGGTACAAGGAAGTAGAGTTTAGGTCGTATAAGAGTAGGATAATAGTAAAAAGGGTATCGAGGTATAAGGAGATAAAGTTTAGATCGTATAAGAGTAGGATAATAGCGAGAACGACGATAAGAATAATAGCGAGGATAACAAGGCTAGTAGCTAGAAAGTACCTAAGCTTAGCGCGCTCTAGTACTAGTAGCTATATACCCTATACCCTCTCGACAAGTAGGTCTACTCCGATAGGCTAGACAATACCGACATCGTAGTATACGATATAATAGGCTTATTCGCGTTAGACTACATAATCCTAGCGGTCTTTTACTTATTAGATAATAAGGTCGGCATACTATACTATACTAAAGATAGCCGCATACTCTCTATTAAGGTTCTCGGTAAGCGTAATCTAGCGGTAATAGACGCGTACGCTATCCTACGTCGTAACCGTAAGAGTATAGGCGTAGCCTACGCCTTAACCGACGATAAGGATAGCAAGGCCAAGGTTAGACTAGCGTATAGGTAGGCAATCCTCTAGGGTAGCGGTAGCCTACGAGCATAGGCACTAGATAAGATAGAAATAACAACGCCGTCCGAAAACCTTACCGCTAACTAGTCGTAGATACGTATAGACGCGGTAGTGTTCTATAGCAATGTAGTACTAATAAGGACTACGAGAGCGTTCCTAGCCCTAAGAACTATTATCCGCAATACTACCGAGGGCAAGAAAGCTAAGAAGGACATATACCTCCCCTTTATAGCGGCTACGCTATATACCTACTTCAACGCGAAGAAGAACGACTAGCTAACCGTAATCGACTATAACGCTATCCTAGACTATGTTATTACTAATATCCGCGAATATAACGAGTAGAAGCCGTCTCCGGAGCTAGCACATTTCCTTAATACTATCTACGCCTAGCTCTAATTAGGTAGAGGTACCTACGTATACGAACTCGAGTAGCGAGATATCTCATTTAGGCTACTACTCGTAGCCGCACGCACTAAGCTCGAGGAAGTCCCTTTTAACTATACTACGGAAGACGACGACCCTTGGAAGAAGGCTCGTAGTATAGGCCCGATAGGAATGCGCGGCCGATACGTACGCCTCTCGCTAGAGTAGAAGACTAATTACCTACTATACCTCCTATAGGACGTATAGAACTAGCTCGCCGCACTTAAGCTATAGAAGACGATGGCCGCTAAAGATAAAGTCGTAGAAGTCGCTAAAGACATAAGCGGTCTCACTATTAGTAGGCTAAGACTAATGCCTAAGAAGACTACTAAGTCTAGGAAGGTAGCTATAGCTAAGAAGCCTACGGAAGTAGAGAGCGATAACGACGCCATCGCCCTACCTAAAACTACTATAGAGACCGCCGTAACGGGTAGGGATAGGCGAAAGCGCCGCGCGACTATAGTAACAATAGCCCTAACAATACTAGCTAAGAAGGCTAAGACGGACGTCTAGGGCTCTACGGGTTTAGCGAGGAAGGCCGTACTCCTCGACAAGAACCATACTATGGCTAAGGAATTAGATTAAACAATACAATCGAACGATACACGTTAGCTACATATCGGAAAACAACGTACGTTAGCTATATATTAATATACGTAGTAGCGAGCATAAGAGTATAACGTATATTAATGTACCTAGTAGCGAGCATGAGAGCATAACGCGCTAACGCGCTCTATCTAGTAGATAGTCTTTGCCTAACCCGAGGGGGGGTACTATTACGGTAGGCGTACCTATGCGCCGGTAGGCGTATAGCCTCCGTAACGTAGATACCTCTCTATAGACGTACGGCTAGATAGTCAACTTATTTAATACATACCTTGCTATATCTAACACTTGCCTAACAAAGAGTAACTTACCTCTAGTAGAGACAATACGCTTAAATAGTAACGTTCTAGAACTAATCGAGAATATCGGCGCTAATCGAATCTATATATCGGTCTCCTTCGGAGCGGAGGATAAGCTTGCCTACTCTTAAGGCGTCGACTATATATATAATCTAGAGATTTTCGCTACTTAGGTATAGAAGCTTAAGGCTCGCGGTCTCGTACTAGGAAGCGGCTAAGTAGGAGAGCTAACCGATAAGTACCTTACGACTAAGGACTTAGAGGCTATAAGCGATAGAGCTTACGGCAAGGTTATATAGTAGAACTTAAGGCCGCTATTAGAGGGCTCTATCTCGTTTAGTATACTATATCTACCTTATAGTAACATCGCTAGAACGGCTACTCGGATACGCGTCGATCTAGGCTTCTACTATATTAAGGGAACTAAGGTTAAGGGTTTCAATCTTACTATCGCTTAGGTCGTAGAGGTTTATCGATGCCTAATACCTATTACTCGCTAGGGCGGTACGATTCTATACGCGTTCCCTTATACTATCTAGCTTACGGGCCTTAGGCCTATAGTAGACGCTCTTATAGGTCGCATTCTATAGTCTAATCCCTTTATTCGAGAGGAGCTTAATTTGGTTTTCGCGCTAGACTCTAAGGGCCTTTAGGGCTATATTAAGGAGTAGAACCGGCGCGCCTACGATACGGTTCGTAAGGCACTTACGCTTTAAGCTAACCTCGAGCGCAAGTTGTATAGCGAGAAGAGCTACTATACCTCGAAGAGCCTCTCTAACTAATAGGAAGACGACGAGGTACTAGGCGAGAGCTATAGCAAGTACGAGCTTCGCTAATTGCCTACGCTTAGGATTAGACGGTAATTAGAGGAGATACTACGGTCTACCTAAGAATAGAACTACAAGTAGAACTATTAATAGACCTAGGATTAATAGCCCCTAGGGGTACGATTAAAAGTCTACCTAAGGTAGCGAGCCGAAGAGCTTACCTATTTATTTTCTATATATATAATCGCGGTATTATGTCTAGTTAGATACCTAGAAAGGGAGGGATATTAGCTAGCAACTAGGATACACTTAACTACCGAGTTAGGTAGGGGCCTCGATTAGTATATATAGTCCTCTTCCTACTAGGGAGAGAGATTATTAACCTTCGTTTAGTACACATTACTAGTTATATTTCATATACCTCTACTATAGAGCTCTAATTACTACTACATGCCTCTATAACTATTACGATAGTTAGTCCGCCTAGTATAGCTACCTATAGCCTAATAGGTTATACTACCTATAGTCCCTTCCTATACTACCTAGCCCTTAGGTTTGTATAGGTTTAGGTTCTACTCTTTACTAGGGAGGTAGAGCCTATCGTAAAGCGTACTTCTATAATATATATCTCGATATAAGGAGTAGCGAAGACGTATACGAAGTATAGTAGCTTTATATACTATCTAGCTAGAGTCGCGGCTATAGTAGTTAAGGATAATAGATCCTACTACTAGGTACTAGACCTACTACTTAGTTTTATACGTACCCTATAGTAGCTAGAGCCTATAGCAAAAGAGCTATATAAGGCTACTAAAGAGACTAGTATCTTCGAGGAGTATTCTATTAGAGAGGATATCCTCTTCTAAGGCGAGGTAATCTATATACCTAAGGACCTCGTATTGAGAACGTAGATAATACGTATATACTACGATAATTCCCTTATATAATATTTTAGCTAAGCTAAGATAGTTAAGCTAATACATAGGAAATATACCTAGTCGGGGTTAGCTTAGGAGATTTCGGAGTATATCTCTATCTATACGATATACTAGAGGTCGAAGGCGAGGCGCTATCGCCTATATAGCGAGTTAGCTACGCTACTAATGCCTACTAGGCTATAGTAAGAGCTAATAATAGACTTTATTACTAATCTACTACTAAGTAAGCTCGGTACCTACGTCTATACTATAATACTCGTAATAGTCGATCGCTATACGAAGATAAGCCTCTTTATACCTACTATAAAGAAGTATATAGTAGTAGAGCTAGTAGATATCTTTTAAAGAGAGGTAGTTAGAAGGTTTAGAGTCCTAGCTAGAATAGTTAGTAATAGAGGATCTCTATTTACTAGTTAGTTTTAGAGTAACTTCTATTACAAGACGTATATAAAGCGTAAGCTTAGTATAGCGTTCTATCCGTAGACTAACGGGTAGACCGAACGTACTAATTAGATACTAGAATAGTACCTAAGGTATTACTATTCGAAGAACTAGGTAGACTAGGTATCTTAGCTCTCGTAGGTAGAGTTTATATATAATAATAGTATATACCCTACGCTACGTATAAGCCCCTTCTATATACTATATAGATATAATCTAGATATTGCTCCTATATTATTACCTATAGCTTAGGACGAGCTATCTAAAGGAAGGGTACTAGTAGTAATCGATACTATAGAAAGACTACGAAAAGTATACGAGACGCTTATATAGCGCTAGAAGACTATAGCGGAATACTAAGCTAAGTACTACAATACTAACTACAAGGCTTAGAAGTATAGTATAGGTAACCTAGTACTATTATTATCTAAGAATATTAGACTAGATCTACTAAAGAAGAAGCTTAGCCTAAAGTATCTCGGCCTATTTCGCATTATTAACGTAGTAGGAGCGTAGGCGTATCGCTTAGCGCTACCTACTAGTACGAGAATCTATAATGTTTTCTATATATCCCTACTCGAGCCTTAGAAAGGGCGCGAGGGCAAGGAGTATAAGGTTAGTATACTAGTTATAGAGAATGCGAATAAGTAGTATATAGAAGAAATCGTAAAGAAGAAGATATAGAAGGGAGAGACTTACTACCTTGTTAGATAGGTAGGCTAGCTAGAAGAATATAATACTTAGGAACTAGTAGATTATATAGAAGACTTAGTAGCGCTTAACGCATTTAAGGTATAAGTAAGATATAGTCGGAGAATATAAGAATAAGATAAGACAAGGTTAATAGATATATACTCGTTTCGCTATTAATATAGGCATTTAGCCTAGCTTAGAATAAAGGAAATTATACGTTCGTAACGCTTACGTATCGTAGGTATATAATCTACTAACTAGCTCCTTAGAGCTAGTTACTCTCGTAACTATTAGAATCCTCCCTATTAGTAGATATAGGTAGGAAGCCTATAGTAGTATCGACTACTACTATAGTAGTATAGGCGCCCTTTAGGGCGAGGTTCTATCGCGGTTAGTATACGTTTAATAGGCGATAGGGGCGCGAGGAAGATACGTACCTAGTAGCCGATTTCTACTAGACTAGAGAGGTTAATATTAATACGCTCTAAGATAGCTACTAAGTCTAGACCGTTAATAGTAGCTAGCGTAATGCCTACGCCGCGGCTATGCTTTAGTAGCGTACCGTTACTAGTAATCTTATTCTTATTATAGTAGTAGCTATTTAGAGACTTCTTAACCTCTAGAAAAGCTAGGCGATTAGTAGACGCGATACGTACGAAAAGGAAGCGATATATATAGTCTACGTATACGTCTAGGCGCTACGTAATCTTATCGAGATCGATCTAGACTTAGATAGGATTACCCCTATACTTAGGGTCGTCTAGGTCGTAAATAGCGCGCTTAGCGTAAGCTACGTATATACGCTAGAGTAGCGCGACGAGGTATAGTACTATAACTAGCTTATAGGGATAGTGTCCCTTAGTATATCTCTAGTACTTCTTCTTAGTAGTAGGATACATATTACTTCTAATATATATATTATTTAGATCCTCTATAGTAGATTAGTTACGAGGCGTATACGAAGAGCGCGTAGGGATTATTCTTACTATTAGTAGTTATATACTAGAAGTATCTACTATAACCTTCTATATTAGGCCTAAATCTCTTACTAGCCGTAACTAAGGTAGTAGGACTAGTAGCGCCGCGCTTGCGTAACGTAAGCGGGATACGGGCTAGGTCTATATAGAGAGTAGTATAAAAATTATTAGTTAGTATGTAAGAGGAGCTTGCGTAGTACTAGCGAGGTACTAGCGTAGTACTAGTAGAAATCTTAGAAATAGGGGAAGTTTTTAGGTAGACTATAGATACTATTTATATATAGGCTACCTAGTTACTAATAATAATAATTAATACATTCTTAGGAATACGCTAGACCTACCTAGTAGCGTTACTAGTAGTAAACATGAAAATTCTACTATATAGTAATAAAGAGTTTTCGTATAGTAACTAGCTATACGAAGTAGTAATATATACGAAGTATATTCGAAGCGCTAGAGGCGCGAGAGAATACGTAGATAGGATAGACTAATAGAGAGTTAGGTTTATCTATAGCTAGGGATAGCTATACTAGGAGAAAGGGGATAATTATAAGGACCTCGATAAGGTAAGGTCTCTTACTAAGTCCTAAGTATACTAAGCGGCGCGCGCTAGGGGCGTATACTAGACGTACGTAACTCGTATAGCCTTTTTAACCTAGCGCGCTACGCAATCCTTTTAGGAGGCACTTATTAGTTCTACTATCTACTATATTATCGGTTAGGTAGATATTCTATACGTTACTATATACCTAGCCCCTAATACTAAGTAACTATACTAAGGCGTAGTATATATACTACCTACTTATAAAGTTATAGTCTATACTACGACGTACGTAGTACTATCGTTAAGTACTATACTATTCTAGAGCTAAGGTAGGAACTAGTATATTTCGCGGCTTATATCGAGACGCTAGATAGACTATCTAGTAAAAAACGAGAGCGAGATAACGAGGACTATAGTAGTTTAAAGAAGAAGCGCTACCTTAATAACTATAGTAGTAGTAGATAGTAGGGCGGACGCGATAAGAAAGTAGATAATAAGCCTATATAGACTAAAGACTCGAAGCCTAGTCGAGACCTAGCTATAGTAGAGTACTATAGGTATAGGAAGAAGGATTACTATAAGACTAACTATCCTAATAAGTACTTATAGAAGGATAGTAACTCGTAAGCTATACGTAAGGTCGAGGTAGCTAATAAGGGAAAAGGTAAAGTACTAGCTAAGAGCTAAGGATAAGTACTATAGCTAGTCCTAGTAGCTCTATAGTATATATATTATCGTAACGTATACGTAGCGCGATAGTAACGTAGAGTAGAGACGTACGTATCGAGTGCCTACTAGATAATATAGTAGATACTAACGTTATCTTATATATGTTTATCCTTTAATACTAGCCCTAGTAGATTACTAATACTATCCTACCTAGTACCGATAGCTTTAGCCTTCTAGGGAGAACGTAGATACTATTATAGAGCGTATACGTTAAGCCTACGTATTATAGACTCGTTAGATTAGGAACGCGTAATAACCGGTACCTTCTATACTTTCGAAATACCTAACCTAGATATTATACTAGGTAGGCCCTAGTAGAGAGACTAGCGGATAGTCGTAGATAGCGTAATAGATACGTAGACCTATAGTACTAGTAGCGAAGTAAGACCTATTATAGTAAGCGAACTATAGTAGTTCTTCGAGGAAATACGTAACGCGATATACGTATATATAGTAAGTATATACGACGCTAGCGTAGCGGCTAACGATCCTAGGCCCTAATCTACTAGAGGAGTTTAAAGACTTTATAGATAGCTTTACTATAATACTAGAGGCTCGACGCTAGTATTATCTAGTAACTAGGATATACTTATCTACTAAGTTAGGTAGGGGCCTCGGTTAGATATTGTCTAGTAACTAGGATATACTTATCTACCGAGTTAGGTAGGGGCCTCGATTAGTATATATAGTCCTCTTCCTACTAGGGAGAGATATTATTAACCTTCGTTTAGTATATATTACTAGTTACGTTTCTTATACCTCTACTATAGAGCTCTAATTACTACCTACTATCTCTATAGCTACTACGAATAGATAGTCTACCTAGTATAGCTTCCCTTAGCCTAATAGATTATACTACCTATAGTCCCTTTCTATACTACCTAGTCCTTAGATATATATAGGTTTAGGTTCTACTTATTACTATAGAAGTTCTAGAACTAGAAATAGGATTACTCCCTATTCTAGAGTATATTTTAGAAGTAAGTGTTATGGTAGCTACCTAGGAACCCAAGATATTATATAAAACTAGCTAAAAGTAGCCTCTATACTATAAGGTAACGTCGAGATTAGGTTGTCTTAGCGCTAAGGCCGCACGTGCCTTGTTATAGCCTACATAGCTAGACCTCCCCTCTAGCTAGGACTTAGGACAAAGCATATCTCTATAACTAACGGTTGGATTTAGACTAAACAATATAATTCTAAAGCGTACGGATTAGGAGAACTTAGACATACGTATAAAGAGTATTAGGAGAGATAGGGACACTTACGTAAAAGGGTCCTAGGTAGCAAACAAATAGACAAACATGTCTTAGATAAACAAAGGATAGTTAATACGGACAAGCGACAAGCGGCAAGTACGACGAGGTATATTTAGAGGAAGGGTCTCCCTCTAAGGCTCCCTTCTTTTCTTCTTTATAGTTCGTCTTATTAAGATAGCTACTATATTGATTTACTTAACCAAACTTATTTAGTTCTTAGACTTAGATCTTTAGATTGTCTACGCCTCCTAGACTACGCCCCTAATATTACGAACTACCTTTTAAAAAGGCGTCGATACCTTTAGCAACTATAGCATCCCAACTCGAACCTTTAGGGAGTTAGGATTAGGTAGATCCGCAAAATCTACCTACCTTTTCTAATAAGAACTTTAGAGAGTTCCTAGGCGATCGTAACGCGCTCGATTATATATATACTACGAATCTAGAAGGCCTAGTAGACCTATTAGTACGAGGAAAGCTTGTAATACAATTCCTATCTAAAGCGAAGGATAGATTGTATACAACTATTAAGGAAGTAAACAACGAAATCGATTAGTATTAGGCTTAGCTCGTAGCCGTAAATCAACGAGCCGCCGCGGCCGAGTATACTATAGCTTAGTATACTACGGCTCTAAGTTATTCTTAGAAAAGCAAGAAGCTTAGCGACCCTACTACCTTTGCTAGAAAGCGTAAAGATTACGATGAATTTAAGACGTAAGTAGAGATTCGTTTCCTAGCTAATATAGACTACTATCCGTCTAAGTTTACAAAGGTAGGATTCATCTTCTCCCTCCTTAGGGGATTAGTATTAGATACTTGTCGTTCCCTCCTCGCCTTCCCTACGACTATTAACGTAGGGACTATCTAGTCTACCCTCGATTTAGGCTATAGAGATCTAGATCGCAAAACTACTACGCGTCTTAACCTTAATAAGCTACGTTAAGCTAACAAGACGTACTAAGAGTACTACGCCTCCTTTATACGTAAGTTAGGATATATAGGATATAGAGATAATATAGTAAAATACTTCCTAATTCGAGGATTAAGTAAAGAAATACTAGAAGCTATTAAGGACAAAGAGACGGATCGTTTAACATTCGTCTAGCTCTACGACCTCCTAACGCGCCTCGATAATACTAATCGAAACTACGCGAAACTAATTACTACTCGTAGTAGTTCTTGTAGGAATAGAGGACGTTTTACCTCTCCCTTTGCTTAAGGGAGCATCCCGACTCCTTCTAAACCAAATACGACATCGCTAACGCTATAGACTCCTACCTTAGCTTCGGTACTAATAGCTAATCCTATGGATCTTAGCGCTACCTAGTTGCCTTTCCGTCTACAAGTACCTCTAGTAAATAGGAAGTTACTAGAAGAAGAGAAATAGCGCCGCTACGCCGTAGGTAAATACATCTACTATAGAGCGAAGGGATATATTGCTCGGCTATACCTATCCCTTACTAGACGCAACTTAGCTCCTCGTATTACTATAGGCAATCTAAGTAGGGAGGAATTAGTTACGCTATCTCCTACTTTAGCTTCCTAGTAGGGAAACGCCTAAGCCTTGCATTTAGTCGCTTGTAAGGCTTATTTGTCCCTAGATTAAGAGTATTAATAGCATCCTTCCCTCTCCTAAGTTCTACTACGGAGAAAGAGTTAGTTTACTAACCCTTTGTAGTAGAATCTTAGATAGGAAATCAAGAAAAACGTTTAAAAACTCCGACTCTTATTAACAATAGCGCTACTAGCTATATATTTATAGATTACGACTATATACGAGAGCTTAACCTAAAGCTCTAGGACCTTACCTACGCGAGGGAGCTTGAGATGTTTAATAGTATAGCCGCGGTAGCTAGGAAAGTTACCTAGATTTGCTATACCTCTATCTTAATTAGCCCGTATACTAAGCATATAACCTTTTTCCTTACGAAACTCCCGAAGACATATCCTATTATCCTTAGTCTTCCTTAGCTTAAGAAGTATAACCCGGTTATAAACTAGGCCTCGGAATCTTTGTTATTTACGAGCTAGTACTATATAGAATAGTACTTAGGCGTATCTAGTTCCTCCGTTCCTTAGACTATTCGAGATCGTACCGTGTTCGCAATCGGCGCCGCTACCTTCTTACGACTATCTAGAGACCGTAGTATCGAAATCTTTACCGCTATAATGTACAATATTAAGAAAGCTATTAAGAAGTATAATAAAGAACCTATAGACCCGAAGACTAAGCTACCGAAGGAGTACTAGCATCGCCTCTACTAGTTCTTAAGGAAGAATATAGATATCCTACTACCTCATCGCCTAGGTATAGACTACAAGATTAAGCTTATTAATAGCAAGTCGCCTCCCTATAGTCCGCTCTACTCGATATTAAGAGACGAGCTCCTAATACTAAAGAAATACCTCGAAGACAACCTTTAGAAAGGATTTATCTATTCTAGCTCTTCCGCGGCTACCGTACTAGTCATGTTTACTAAAAAGCTAGGAGGAGGACTCCGGTTTTGTATCGATTACCGTAGGCTAAACGCTATAACTAAGAAGAATCGTTATCCTATCCCATTAGTTACGGAGACTCTAGAGCGCCTTTCGAAGGCCCGCTAGTTTTCTAAGCTAGATGTTATCTCTACCTTTAACGCTATCCGAATAGCGGAAGGAGACGAGTAGATAATAGCCTTTCGTACTCGCTATAGCTTGTTTAAGTACCTCGTTCTTCTATTCGGCCTCTATAACGGACCGAGTACCTTTTAGTCTTTTATTAACGAGACTCTAAAGGAGTTTCTAGACGAATTCGTTTTAGTATATATCGATAATATCCTAATCTATAGCCGTACGAAAGCGGAGTACTACGAGTACATTAAGAAAGTATTATAGAAACTAGACGAAGCCGGCCTATATATCGATATCGACAAATACGAGTTCTATAAGCAAGAGGTAAAGTTCTTAGGATTAATCGTTTCCTTAGATAGGATTCGAATAGATATAGAAAAGATCGAAGCTATACTAAACTAGGGTATGCCTAGGAATATAAAAGAGGTTTAAGGCTTCCTCGGGTTTACTAATTTCTACTATAGGTTTATTTAGAATTTTAGCCGAATTGCTTAACCTTTAATAGCTCTTACGAGGAAAGACGTTAAATTCGAATAGATAGTAGCCTACTAGTCTACCTTCGATTAGCTCCGGAGGAGTTTTACGACCGCTCCTATCCTCTAGTACTTCGATTTCGATAAGTAGACACGATTAGAAACGGACGCCTCGGACGGTACTATAGGTACTATCCTTCTTTAGAGAGGAACCGATACTAATCCTTAGCTCCCTATAGCCTTTCTATCTAAGAAGATATCCGTAGCCGAGTACAACTACGATATCTATAACAAGGAGCTCTTAGCGATCGTAAAGGCTTTCGAAGAATAGCGTCTAGAGCTTAAAGGATTAGCTATAGCTATCGAAGTTAGCTTAGACTATAAGAATCTTATTTATTTCTTAAAAAGCAAGCTCCTAAGTCGAAGATAGGTAAGGTAGAGTAAGTTCCTTTTATAGTTTAACTTCGCTATCTAGTACACGCCTAGTAAGGCTAACTCCTAAGTAGACGCGTTAACTAGGCGGAACGGAGATATACTACTCGATCGAGGTCCCTAGAGGGAAGAATAGTTACTTCTTAAGGAGTATAACTTGAGCTAGGAACTCTATAAGCTCTTGAGTCTTAGGGGATAGTAACTATTCGTTAGAGCCTATTGTAGCATTATTCGTTCTTATAGCTACCCTAGCCTTCCTTAGAGAGGACGAGGAGGGAGGTAGTAATAAAGAAGGAGGCCCCGATATAGATTCCGAATTAGACGAGGAAGAAGAGCCGCGAGATCTCTTAGAACCTATATAGCTAGATTAGTAGCTATCTAGGGCTTACGTAGAAGACCCGTTTACTCGAGGACTAATCAATGTACTATAGAAGGGGGAGAGGCTATACGGCAAGTCCTCCCTTTCTAAATACGAACTCCGAGGAGTACTACTAAGGGCGCCCCGTATAGTATTCCGAAACGCGTTATTCGTCCTAGATTTTAAAGACTTAAGAAGCAAAATTATGCATTTAGCCTATGATCCCTTAGGTATAGCTTATCCGGATCGTACTAAGATGCTTTCGTAGCTTAAGAAATAGTACTACTAGCTAGAACTCTACCGAGACGTAGACAAGTTCGTTAAGGAATACGTAGTTTATAGAAGGGCCAAAGTAGATAACTAGAAGCCCTAAGGTCTCCTAAAACCCCTCGATGTACCTACACGGCTATAGTAGTACATTTTAATAGATTTCATTATAAATCTACCTATGGGAACGGACTTTGATAGCCTACCGTATTAACATTTGCTAGTAGTAGTCTACCGCCTTACGAAACGTAAGAAAGTTATCCTAGTACGTAGTACTATAGTAAAGAACACGTTATAGATATTTTACCGCGATGTTTAGAAGGATAGGGGCTTCCTAAGTCAATTATCTCCGACCGCGGCCCCAATTTTATTGTACGCTTCTAGAGGCGCCTCTATAAGAGATTAAGGGTTAACGTTCGACTTTCGATAGCCTTTTACCTATAGATAGATAGGCAAACGGAACGGCCGAACGCCTAGGTAGAGTAGATTATACGGTACTTTACTAATTATTATTAAAATAATTAGCTAAGGCTAGCGCCCTCGATTGAATTCGCCTTAAATAATTAGGAATCCGCTACGACTTAAGTTACCCCGTTCTTTGCTACCGCCGGCTTTTATCCTAGAACGGGAATAGAACTAGTAGAGATTAAGCTAGAGCCGCTATAGAATAACCTAGAAAGAGACGTAGACGTGTTTGCCTTATAGATAGCTAAGACACATTAGGAGTTGTAGGAGGAAATACACTATGCCTAAGAAGTCTACGAGCATTATACTAATTAGTATAGGCGTCCCGTACTAGACTACTAAGAAGGAGATTTCGTCTACCTTAATTTAAGGAACGTTCGTTTAAACCGGCCTTCTAAGAAACTAGATTAGAAGAATCTAGGGCCGTTCCGCATCGTTAAGAAGGTTAGCTTATATACCTATAAGTTAGACTTACCCGAGTACCTTAAGATTTATCTAGTTAAGTATATAGTTAACCTCTAGAGGGCTAAGAGTACGGTTAATATAGATGAAATGCCGCCGCTTCTAGAAGCTATAGAGGCTACTAACTAAGCTACTAAAGAGGAAGAAAGCGGTATAGGTACCGTAAAAGCTATTGTCGGATAGGCATTAGGCCTTCTACTCGATAAGGATCCGCCTAGACCTTAGGCTAAAGTATAGTAGGAAGGGTATATAGAAGAAGATACGACCTAGGAACTACTACGATATATTATCTTTATACGCGAAGTAATCGAAGACTTTCTAAAGGAATTTACGGCGTACGAGACAATCGAGTAGGCGACATAAGAATCAATCCTTAGGGATGCCTATAAATGGAATATCTCGTAAGGTATTAGGCTAGAATCTAGATAGGAAGGACAATACCCGCTCTATACTAAGCTCCTATAGCGTTATAGGAACTCCGCATCTCCCAAAGGGAGGGATACTATTATAGTAGCTACCTAGAAACCTAAGATATTATATAAAACTAGCCAAAAGTAGCCTCTATGCTATAAGGTAACGTCGAGATTAGGTTGTCTTAGCGCTAAGGCTATACGTGCCTTATTATAGCCTATATAGCTAGACCTCCCCTCTAGCTAGGACTTAGGACAAAGCATATCTCTATAATTAACGGTTAGATTTAGACTAAATAACATAATTCTAAAGCGTACGGATTAGGAGAACTTAGATACGCGTATAAAGAGTATTAGGAGAGATAGGGACACTTAGGTAAAAGGGTCCTAGGTAGTAAACAAATAGACAAACATGTCTTAGGTAAACAAAGGATAGTTAATACGGATAAGCGATAAGCGGCAAGTACGACGAGGTATATTTAGAGGAAGGATCTCCCTCTAAGGCTCCTTTCTTTTCTTCTTTATAGTTCGTCTTATTAAGATAGCTACTATATTGATTTACTTAACCAAACTCATTTAGTTCTTAGACTTAGATCTTTAGATTGTCTACGCCTCCTAGACTACGCCCCTAATAGTAAGGATATAGTATACTAAACAAACTAGTAGCTACTAAGCCTAAACTATAGTAGAGAAAGTAGTCTATAAGATTAGAGGATATATAGCCTAGGGCTAAATCCTAAAATTAGCTAAATAGGAAATACTAGAGGAAGTAGCTAAATACGAAATTAAGACTCTAACTAAAGAGAAACTAAAGGTAGCCTTAATAGCTAAATAGATAGTATTCTTAGATCCTAGCTATAGGAAAAAAATAGAATATAGGCTAAGATAGCCCTACTAAGAAGAAGAACTAGAGCCTACTAGAGAACGTATCTAGGAAACTAAAAGATCTACTAAGGCCTAATAAGGGCTAAAAGTAGTATTACTATCTAGATTAGGTCTAAGTATATTAGACTTAGAGTATAACTATATAGAAGGAGAGTCCTAGAAGTTAATAACCTATTATACTAATATAGATACCTATCCTAGAATATCTAATATATATTCCTAGTATACCTAAATTAGGCTAGTAGAAGGAAGGACTAGAGAAGGTAAGTAGTTATAAAGACATATCCTAGAATACTCTAGGATAGAAAAACTATAAAGAATATAGTAAGATAGATTAAGGAAAGGGGGTTTCTATCCTAATTTAGACTTATAGAGAAAGTAGAGAAATAGATATAGAGAATAGTCTAGAGGAGGAAAGGAGAGGAGTACTAGTATACTAACTATAGGGCCTATTAGTAAAGAGAAAGGAAATAAACTAGAGATAGAAGGTTTTTTATATATACTTATTTACCTCCTTAGATACTATATAGCTATAGTCTATATAGGCTAGATAGCTCTAGAATAGGAAAATGAAATATCTATCTATCTATATACTCTAAGTAGCTAGCACAACGTTATAGCGTACGTAGTAGTAGTATAAAAGATATTTCAATTAGTTAACTAGTAGATAAGTAAAGTACTAAAATTAACTAGTAAGTTAACTATTATATAGAAAGAAAAGGGCGCTTAAGGATCCAATTCGTAGAAGATTCTAGCATAACTCGGCTTTTCCGAAAGCGGCTAGCGCGGCGCTAGCATAGATCGCCCTGCCTGCCATCTCGCTCAATCGATGTGTACAGTACTCTCCCCTGCTCCTTTTCCTCGAGGGCTGAGCCGCTGAGGCAGCAGTGTTACCAAACAAGACACCGCACCGCCGCCCCGCACCGCACACCGCACACGCACACGCACATTCCCAATCAAACTTCATCTATATCTCCAAGCTGAGCCAGCTTTCGAACCCGCAGAGCCCCTGCGCTGATTCCGTCGGCGATGGCAGAATCTCCTCTGTTCGCAGCCAACCATGACCATACCCGTCGTGCGCAAGCGAGCTAAGCATGCCAAGGTCCGATCAGGCTGTCGAAGTGAGCTTATGAATATCGCTACAGCGAATCTTTTCTAACCCGAATTCAGCCTGCAAAGAAAGACGCATTAAGTGCGATGAGGGCCGGCCAATATGCCAGAAATGCATCACTTCTGGCAAGGAATGTGCCGGCTACGAAACGTCCTCGTCGCCCAGATCAAGTACGCACATAGAGCTCAGGTCTAAAGCTGACGTCAGCCTCCAAATACCCACCACACCCTCCTTCTCTTGTGCTTTGACAAGCTCACAGGGCTATGCGTTGGACTACTTTCGCCAAAGAGCTCTCGAAGATCTGCCCGGAAACAACTGGCTTCTGAACTGGGATCGCCTCATTCTGCCCCTTTGCCACACAGAACCAGCCATCATGCACGCCGCCGCCGCTCTCGGAGCTCTTAATCGAGCCATGATTACAGATGTCTTGGCACAGAGACAGGAACATACACAATTGGCCCTAGTGCAGTACAACAAGACCGTCTTCACGCTTCGTAGCTGCATTGAAACTCTCTACAAGCAAGATTCAGCCACCCAGGCAGAGCTCGTATTGACAGTCTGTCTGTTACTGTTCAGTTTCGACGTGCTTCAAGGAAACGATACTGCGTCTTTTATGCACCTCCGCAACGGCCTCAAAATCCTATTCGAACATGTACAGCGTTCGCAAGGCAAGCAAGCTTCCGAGGAGAAACGACTCGTTCCGCTCCGGGTGCAGCCAACGACTAGAATGGACATCTTGACTCAGACCTTCATTCGACTGGATGCGGACCTTGCACTTCTCTTGGACGAGGATGCCTACCTATTTCCAACATGTTCCCAGCCTTTACCCGCGACCTTCAAATCGCTAGACGAAGCAATGGTGCACTTGGATGCCTTGGAGCGCAAGATGAATGACATTTGGGGTGAATGGTATACAAAAGCCGAAAACGATTTACGCGAGCAACGACCGGACATGGCGTATCTAGATGAGCCCGCTTGGGACTGCTTGGCTATGTCTTTCATGGACAAGACCCTCGAATCTTATCCGAATATCATGGAGAAAGTGGTCGATGTGAAGCATGAGCTGCTCAATTTCATGAATGCTTTGGCTTTTGTTCCCGCCACGGAAGACTTCGATGCCTCAAGAGCACTCGTGGACGTTCATTTCTTCTATCTATGGGTCGTCGTGTGCTCTTGGCGTGACCGCGACTTGATGGAAATCGACCGCTTCGAAGAGCAGTTCAGACACGTCTTGAGCCTTATCGAGAAGTATCTCGAATTGCAGCGCCCAGCGGTCAAGGTAGAATCGCCTGATTCTGCTCCGAGATCTACTCGAAAAACACGCCCTGCCGCTACTGTGGGTACAAGCTTGGGAATGACTCTGTGTCTGATTGTCGAGCTTTGCCGCAACTCGATCATGCGGAGGCAGGGCGTTGCACTGATCCGTGCAATGGACATGCGAGGCGTTTTCGATAGTGATTTCTTGGGATCGTACTACGACGCCGTCATTGATCTTGAAGAAGACTTCGCACGAAAGATCCTGGATGAACCCCATCTGGTCAACTTTGAGGCCCACCAAGTTCCTGCAGAAGCGCGCATCATCGAATGCGATATCTCCGACGTCGGTGCACCGAAGCCATACTACCGCTCTTCACTCGGCACACTGGTCTATGCGAAGTATTCCGCGAGCGGCGAGCTAGAAGTCGGCCATAAGTCCTTCAATGTCACGCGACTAGATACTGACAGTCCAGGAAGCTCTCCAGCAACAATTATCTACGAGCTGCCACTGAGACCGATATGAGGCTTGTCTTCCAAGGCATTGACATTTCTCGTCACTCTACTCTATGGACAAAATCGAATTCCCCGCGGTCCATTTCCAGATCACCGATCTCAGCGGCTCAAGAAGAACTTGGAGCAGGAGCGGTACACTGTGCTGACGCGCCTGTCTTTGTGAAAGCAAAGCTGCTTTCCACATTCAACAGCGGGCCATCGAATCGGAACTGAGGCTTGGTAGCGTACTGGCCTTCCCAGGGCAAGGAGTACAGATCGCACACCTGTCCGAGAGCATTGCCATTGTCGACTCTCCTGCCAAAGTAGGCATTGAAGAAGTTGCAAGGCCTCTTTCTGGTATACTCTGTGTCGCACCAGCCAGCGCCGTAAGTGACGTTTAGTGGATCAGCGCCGTTTGAAGCGGACAAAATTACCTGTCTTATGGCTGTTCTCGTGCCGTCGCTGCAAGTGGGCGCCGAAATCGCGCGCTTGCCAAGGTTGACAGCTGCGTTGTATCCCGACGGCGTTGGAGGAGCAAGCTTATTATATCCATTGCTGCCCGCAATGACAACTTGGAAAGCATTGCGAAGCTGACCAGCGTTGACGGCATTGTCGGTGTTCACTGGACCGGACCAAAGGACACACTTGATCCTGAGAAGCATCAGCCTATCAACGTGCGATGTAATTGATCTGCCACACTTACAGTGTCGTTGATGGTGGCTGCAGACAAGACCCATCAGCCGCTGATGGCTCTGTGGAGGTCGCACGCTCTAATGCGATATCGAAAGCAGTACAGCGATAGTTCGAGTTGCCCTGCGCAGCACAGCCCGAAATTTTGTAGCTGGAGAGCCGCGATTAGCCTTGATATCCGTTTGCATTGGAGCTGGCATGAATATTGGTGTAGGCCACGCTGTATCCTGCTGGCACTGGTGCACTGGAAGCTGCGCTATTTATTGCCGACAGATCGTAGAATGCTTGCTATTCGCGTCATTAGGAGACCAGAATTCTCCAAGGCACGCCAGATTGAAACCTACTACAGTGTCAGGCGTGGCAACAGGCCCGCTCCCAGCCACCAAAGATGGTTGTGGTTGTGCAGCACATGAGTCCTGACCCAATGCTGTTCGGAAGAGAAGGCAGTACCAAGCAATGTAGCAGAGAGACCCATGTTGGAGTTGCAAAGTTGTATTGGAAGATGTGAGTATTCAAATCTTTTCGCCAGAGCTCATGGCATTCTTATACGAGAATATCTATACACCGGACAAGGAGCGTGGCTGATCGAGCCAGAATAGTGCCAAAGAACTATTGAGAGTGCTCGCTCATGCAGTTTCAAGACGAATGTACTTATGGCTTACACGACCTAAATGACATCCCACCTCGTTGCCTCCCAACCAAGACATGGCCTCTCTCAAAGCCCTTCGATCCCTTGTCAGGCGAAGAATAATCAGCAGTGTCATGTCAATGTCGCACATGAATTTTTCTGCTGTGGCGCTACACGGCTGGTGTTCTCCGGAAAAGTCAATGGTCATGAGCTTGCACGTGCCGTCGTGCTCGGCGCCAGCGATCCGCACCCAAGCGCCAGGTCCAGCGAAGTCCATGTCTACAACTACGGCTCACCATGACGAAAAATCGTTTTAGTACAATATCCCGTAGAGAACAGCCGACGGCATTCTAAGGCATTCCGCGCAGAGGGTGGTCAGACAGCACCTCTTTGCAAATTCGACTCTAGCAAATCATCAGGCGAAGCACAGAGCGCCCATTGCCAGCTCTAGGATTGGCCTCGAACGATGCTACAATGGACGCCTAGCCTTTGCAACACAAGCTGACATGCACATATAGAAGCCAATGTGCACCAAGTGAAGAACGGCCACGTCACTATTCGATTCGGCCGTACACGCCATGACCACAGCCCAAACTTCTGGGCAAGGACTTGGAGTACTGCTGAGAGAAAACAAAGACCTACCAGCTAGAGTCACGCCATCGCCAAGGCGCGGGTCGCGTACTTTGAGGCATTTCGGCCTTATCACACCTTCTGTGTCACTGCACTGTGCCCTAGTATCATGCACAGGCTCGACCTGCGACGCTGGAAATAGGAACGAATACGAATGGCAGGCGAAGTTGGCATGCCCGAAGCAAATATGAGCTAAGAATGTTCAAAATGTTATATTGTACATCGACGCCGCGTACAGTCCGGGAATTTTTGAACTTATGGTCTCATCCTTCTCTCACGCAGATACTCATAGTCGGGCATCGCAGCTTCAACCCAACGCTCTAATTTCTTCGCAGTCTCCTCGCCATAAGCTTCGGTCCACTTCGTTACAAGCTCAGCAGCAGACTTGATGCTGCTCGATAACTTCGCAGGGTCAGCCTTGACACCATTCGACTCATTTATCGATGAGAACATCCTTCGCTCATGAGCCGACTGCTTTTCTTGGTCATCCTTCGAATATGCGTTCCACTTGTATTGGAGCCTGTTACTATCGAGCCCAATATACTCCGCTAGCTTTTGCGTCAACGCCTCTGTGCTGACGACAACATCGTCTGCATCTAAAATGATGGGATCCATGCCACGAGATCCGTAGAAATCGTACAACTTCCGGCTCCAGCTGAGTGTCATGGCATGTTCAAAAAATTTGTCAGTCGATTCCTGACTTACTCCCTCACACACAGGAGTCTTGAACACATCAATGAAAGATCGATACATCGATTCGAAAGCTCTAGCCGGATGTCGAACCAAGAAAATCGGATTCCAGGACTCCAGGTATGCGTCTGGAAAAATCGTCTCGTTGCCAGCAGATTTCTCAGAACTGTATCCAGGAAAATCAAAAGTCAGCGGTTGAACCTTGTGATCTCCATGCATAAATTTCAGCAAGACCGAAGGCTCTATGAAACTCTCGACGTGTTCCTTAACGAAGCAAATCTTGTCCTCAGGACCTGGTGTCAATTCTCTCTCTAGACTTTCGATGCCCTTCTTGTATACTCCGTATGTGAACTGTCTTTCTTCCTCTGTCCATTCATTGCCTTTCCTTTCCCATAGGTTGCTCGTACACATGGCGATCACGCAGCCAAGGAAATGGTAGCTGCTGTGCTTGGTATGTGGCTGATTGTCGAGACCCAGTATCCGGACCAAGAGATTCGAACAAGTACGCGGGTTCGTGACAAGCATGAAACGCTTGGGCTGCTCACGTGCAGAGGTTTGGAAGTAAGGCATGGTGATTGGTCAATGATCGCTTCTCCTTCTGTTTATGGTATCAACACGGTCCTGTGAGACGAAGTTCAAATCCTGATTGGCCTGAGACAGATTTGCGTGCTTAGTCTCTGAATTGCGTGATCGAGAAAAGTGAATATATGTATCTACAGCAGGAACGCCTCGCGTGTCTCACATATCTCTCGCACTCTCGGAGTTTTCTTATCCCTCTGCGCGCGCGCAAGCCGTTAACGTTCCACATGGCCTGCCTCAACAATCCACTTCCTCGCCAAGGTTTGAGGCCGCCTGACACTATCCAGGGTTCCGTCAGACACTCCACAGCTTTGGCCGATTCCCGCCGTTCGTGGCAGGTGAAGATGGACTGAAAGATGAACGACTGGCTCGGATCACGGAAACATGTCCTACCTTTTTGCCTGACATATGCATCTGGATGAGCGGTCATGAACAGATTACTGTAGCAGGCTTTGTTTCACGTCAGAGGCTTCTCCACATGATATAGTCTGATGGGCGAACACTACGAAGGACTCAAGGTGGCATGGCTCTCGAACGTTGATTGAAGACTTTCAAAGGATGCGTATGATGGGAGCCTTCAGCCGTATGATGGTAGCCTCACGACTCTTGCCATCTGCATCATGGCAGGGCTGGAAAACGACCACAGAAGATGGAACCGCAGAAGCTGTACGATCGGTCTTTCGGACGACTTCTCATCCGGAGACACGAACATGTTTCGCCTTGTGGTCCTTGTGGAGCGTATTGCTGGGTATCTGCGACATTCGGCATCTTTCGCAGCGGCAAAATACCACCGGCAATAGTTCGGGCGGTCCACAGCAAACACGCTGGCACGATTGCAAAGCGTTTGTCTAAGCTCCTTGAGCGGCAAGAATAAGCTGCAAGATGACGGCATAGCCCCCATCTCTGTGGTAAAGCAAGTCTGAATAGCGAGGCCGTTGTAGTCTGGATCGGCGGAACAGGCAAGACTTACGAGGTGCAGAGAGCGAAGGACTTAACGTGTGCAAGGAGGACTTCGTGATTCCATGAGTTCGTTAGTGGCGGGTCTCGGGCAAATCAGATTTTCCGCTCGAACTGAAGAACGAATCGAAAAAGGCGCTAACGCAGCACTGGCATCACGAAATCCTCCTTGCACACGTTACATTCATTCACTTAGTTTCTTTGGTTAACATTGAGAAGGGAAGAGTATCACGCTCAGCGCAGTGGATCACTTATGTAATACTGCATTGTCGAGCGCTTAAACTGTTCATTCCGTTGTTCTATATCTCTATCTAATACCATTAAGATATAGCTGAGAAAATTCTGCACATGCCAAGAAGTCAGGTGACTAGGCAGACTTCGGCTATGCGCAACACACCCCCTCACCTTTTCCAAACAGGATCCTTCCTATTTGGGCAAGGTGGTTAGTGCATCTTATTATGTGAAAAAACAAAAGAAATCTATCTTTTCCCTTTCCTATACCATCTTTTACCAAAATAGCAAAAAGACGATTCAAACTATATAAAGAGAGAGTCTTGTTTTATACCCCGAGTACCCTAGTAGATATCGTTACACAATCTAGACTACATATATACTTTCATGTATCGCTTCCATTTCTAGAATGCTATTACCTTCTCATTATAGTTAAAGCTTGAATGACACATATTACTAATCTAACTAATAGGATCTATAGTATCGGATTCAATTCTAAACTATAGCCTTTTATAGTACACTATCGGTTATTAGTAGGTCCGCATAGGTAGCATCTAATTAGACAAGTAAAGGATTAGGTAAGTGTGTATTTAGTAGATAGGTATTTGCTTAGTTAGGATCTATAGTATAAGTAGAGATACTACCTCTAATTATAACTACTTTACTATTATAAGTATTACTAACGACCTCCGCGGGCTTTTAATTAGCTAAAGTGAGTTACAAAGTAATAATATAGGCGATAGTAAGGTCGCCCTACATTGAGTAGGTAGTAGTAGGGGTCTATTGTACTAGGTAGTAGTAGGTAAGGTTAAGAGCGGAAAGTACCGTACGCTCTAATTGGCCCTCGTTATCGTGTTAGTTACTTCTTCTAGCGCCATTTAATGGAATAGGGCTCAATCGACTTAGCTCGGTAGCTAAGTAGGTAGTCTACTTAGCCTAAGTTGCTAAATAAACCTCTATTGGTTCTATAGACCGTGTATCTTAGTTATTCCGTCTACTAGTATGTCCTATGTTACTAGGTATTCGCATTGAATACGGCCTACTTCGTGTTCCTATCGAAGCTAGCATTGGTGTATATCTATATGCCTAAGCTTGGTGTCTAGCTTGCTAGCATTAGCCTTAACAATGCGGATGGTCTACATGTTGTTATAGTATAGGGTAGGCTTCTAATCTAGTGTAAGGCTAATGCTAGTAAAGAATCGCTTCTACTAGATCATCTCTAAGCCTATATGTAATACTACAAGTAGCTCTACTTCTATAGTTAATTTGGTTATAGTAGACTATCGTACTACCTTCTAGTCGACTAGTCTATTGAATAGGCTAAACATCTAGCCTTCTAATAATTGCCTTGTACCCTTATAGTCACTATAGGATGCATTAGAAGCATCGTAAAATTCAAGAAGCTAATGGCTTAAATGAGTAGTAACTACTAGTCTATTGTTATTATATTCTAGGTAAAGATCCCTAGTCTATAGGAGGTATTTGATGCACTATTTAGCGGCTACAATGTTACATTTCCTTAGGTTCTATAGGGCTTTTGACAGTAGTAACACTGCCTTAGCAATGTTAGGTCTTGTCTATACTACTACGAAATTCAGTAATCTAATGCGGCTTTGATAAGCCAAGATTGAGGCTGAATTCAGGTACACTTAACCGTTAGTTAGCTTCTTATAAGGCTTATATCTAGTTAGAAGTAGTCCCTTAGTTCTTCTACTAGTACTACTATTAATACTATAGCGCTAACCCATCTTCTTAACATAGGCCTTCTATAATAGCCAAAGCTACTTGGTACTACGGTTACGCTTGACTTCTATACCAAGAAACTAGGACAGCTTGCTAAGGTTATTGAGCTCATATTCTTCTATTAGTTACTACTTGATATTCATCGCTTTCTACTTATGTTAACAATGGTATAGTAGTACAATATTATCTATATAGAAGAAGATAAATACGTGCTTGTCTATACCTATATATAGGCAGTCTACATTGTCTACTAGAAGCATACCAATTTTCTCTAGAGTGGTAGTAAAGTAGTTGTACCATAACCGTAGTAACTCCTATAATCCGTAGAGTGCCTATATTAACTTAAGTGCCTTCCCTTTGCGCTCAAAGCCATTAGGGGATCTAAGGTATAGGGTGTAAGGCAAGGTTACATTGAGGAATGTATTGATAGTATCCATTTGCTTAGCTTCTAGGTCAAACTTTGCTATAATTGACATTAGTACCCTAAATACCCGTGTAGCAAGTATAGATACGTAGGTGTCTAAGTGAGTGTTCTTCTATAGGTCGCCTCTTGCGTAGACTCGTGCCTTGAACTTAACTAGTCGCCTATCTACGTTACCTTTATACTTGAATACCTAGGTAAGAGGTAGTAGGTTAGGCTTGCTTACTAATGTGTCTATGTCTACCTACTCAAATGTACCTATATCTAGTGCCTTATTGAACTCAACTCTTGCTACATGTATCTAATAATCCTTGTACTTGCTCTTTATTACTTAACGCTAGTTGCGAGGCTTAGTTAGAAGGTCTAATATCTTCGGAGTAAGGATCGGATTGTCGGCGGCACATGGAAGTAATAGTGCGGCATCCGCTATCGGCGTTACTAATAGTACTATATTTGTTAGCGCTACTAGTCGTACTTTATGCTTAGCTACTATGTACAAGCTATTAAATGATAGAAGGTGCTCTACGAGCTACCTATGTTAGTAGATCGCTACTAACCGCTATCGTTTGTTTAGTCCTATAACATTGAAATACGGTCCCCCTATATTTAGTAAGTAACGATAAACATCTACTTCTTCAATTAGCATTGCCGACTTAGCAAGCTCTACTCGTAGAAGGTTCATGTCCATGTTATCTACACGTCCCCCTAGTTGAACTAGTCCATTAATCACATTGTTAAGAGGTATTGGTATACTAATCGGGTTAACCGGAAAGGTTAGTTACTAGTATGTTAGTCGTTTTCCAAATAGTAGCGGGTAATTAGATAGTTTAGGCTCCGGTATTCTTACTCCTATAGGATCTATCTATAGCCTATTGTTCACACTTACGAGCTATAGCTTAGTAGGTAATAGTAGTGTTTCATTTAGTAGTCCTTCTAATATAAGACTTCCTACTAGCCTTGCAGTATTAACCATTAGTAGTTAACTAGGTCCTATTGGTATATCTACCCCCTTAGCCCTAAATCGTACTAGATTTAGAGGGGTATTATATACTTCTTCAAGCTCATCGAATTAGTGTATAGAGGTAGGTACTTATGCTTCTTCGAGATTACTGTATTCTGCTAGCTCTGTATTAGTTAGATTGATACTAAGATCAATGTTATACCCGCTATAGAACTTAGACTCATCAAATATAACATCTCTCGTACGGATTACTGTCTTGCGTAAAGGTACCTAGATCCGGTAGATCGAGTGTCCTTCATATCCATATAGGTATCCGATGTATATACGTAAGGCAACCTTCATGCTTCTTGGTAGAATGTCCTTCCGCTTGCGCTTCTTAGACGGATTATTATTAGTCTTAGTACTATAGATTAGTGGGTAGGCTCGTGCCCCAAACTAATAGACGTGTACTACATTAGGCTTATGTCTAGTAGCAATTTCGTACGGTGTGCGCATTGTAGGGTTAGTTAATCGTACCCTTAGTAATCTATTAATAAGGAAGGCTATAGTATAAACTGCCTCTAGCTAAAGGTTGTGTAGAAATCTAGCATGTATCATAAGTACCCTTATAACCTCAATGATTGTACGACCTACTCGCTCTACTAGATCCTGCTTAGATGTATATAGTGCTATTGGTCTCCAAGTAGTATAGTCATTACGTAGATATGTCCTAAATCGAAGGCCTTTAACTAACTTCTCATTGTCTAATAACAAACAGATAATGTCCCGACTAATACTTCTTGCAAAGGTTGCTAGCTAATTCTAGTAGCTAAGTAGGGTTGACTTATCCCTATTAGTAATTGTCTATGTAAAGTGAAGGCTAGTATTTAGGTTATATACATGAAACAGGTACTTGTCGCTATTGTAGGCTAGATCTAGTTCTATTAGGTTAGTAGCAATATGTCTATATAGAGTAAGAATTAACACATTATGCCTTCTTGGTCTACGCGAGATTATCTTCTTGCCCTTAGCCTACGCATATACTAGACATAGTAGTGTTCTAGGCACCTTATTGTCCTACGTATAGTCTCGCTTTACTCTATTAACCTTGTTAACTAGTTCTTTAGCTCTTTCTATACCTAGGTGTCTAAATACCTCGTGTATTCGCTTAAGGGTAAGATGCCTTAGTAGTAGTAGGCGTGTAGAGCGGCGTACGGTTGCGTATGCTAATGGATGTGTGTCTACTAGGGATTGATTCTCTAGTTAGAAGGGGTACTTCCGCGGCTTGTTGTCTAAGTCAATAGGCCATTCGTGCGGTAGTAGTATGTCGTCGACTTCGCTCGTAACGTTAAAGTATAGCATTCCATCGTTTAGTCTAATGAATTTGATTAGGGGTTTGTGTTATGGGTTATATAGGACATTATCAACTTCCTAATGCCTAAACCCACGATTGTAGAACAGTGTACCTCCTACAATATTAGTATAGAAATTAGGTATATACAAGCATTCCTTTAGTTCAATCTCTAGTAGCCTACTACTAGTAGATTTTACTATGAATGCTACTATTCCAATGGCGACAACCTTGTTATGCCTAGTACTAGTTACTACGGTTAAATGAGCTAGTAGAATGAGAGGCTAGAAGTTAAAGCAGCTAGGGTAATTGATAATGTAACAGTTAGACCTACCGTTATATATCAAAGCGTCAAATAGGCACTACTTCTTCCTAGATGTAGCCATGACTAGGTAGGCAGTTGGCGGTAGTCTAGTAGTAGAGCGGTTAAAGAAACACGCTATTAATAGCTTGCTTAATCCATTGCTAGTGCTAGCATCGTCGTCTATACTATTACTATAATACTACTACTCAATTTTAATAGCAAGTAGATCTTTAAAGGTCTTAGCTTGCTACTAGCAAAACTTCTTGTTCTTGCGTAGGTAGTCCTCAAAGAAGGCTATCTTGCTACGCTACTTGTTGTCCTTATCCTTCTCCTTAACCTTCTTACGTAGTGTATAATTAATAATAGTACATTTGCTACGGCTTTCATAGGCCTTCTTTTTACCAACACTAGTAAGCTTAGTACACGACTTATTGCTTCGCTTGTTGCTAGTAGAGCGCTACCTTCCTTTATTGTTATTAGTAGCCTAAAGGGTAGCATTTGCTTTACTTGATTCTGCCTTATAGATAATGCCAAATAAGGACCCTCGCTTAGTAGTGCTAGGCATGTTACGGGCGTACTCGCGTACTATACTAACAAGCTAATGAAAGTAGTTAGTATTAGGTAATGCTTAGTGTATCATGTAGAGACCCTTGCCATAGGTCTTATCTACATTGGCTACTACTATATAGAAGTGTACTATTATATTGTCTAGTTCATTGTGCTTTATCCGTTGCATAATCTTGTATAGGTCTAGCCATTCCTCGTACTATTGCTCTAGGTCTTTTACCTATCTCGAAGCGATAAGGCGATATAGGTCCCTATTAATAGTAGTTCTCTACTACTAGGTGTTAGGTACTAGCTTGTCCTTTAGGCGAGTAAGGATTAGTCGTAGAGATAGTATCCTTACGTTAGGTCCGCCATTAGTAATGTCTAAATAGTAGCGGACATTAACTACCTCTACTAGGTACGCAATTGTCTTACTACGACCTATCCTAAACCTATTAAACTCGCTCTACTCCGTATCATGAATTTCCTTCCTAATCTTGACCCCTAACTAGTACGTAGCATCTAGCATAAGCCTATTACGATCTATAGTCATAAAGACTAGTTGTATAGGCTTATTAGGAGTATCTATGTATAGGTCTACGTAGATCTAGGTCTCATACCTAGTGAGATGAGTCTTGGTCTACTCAATCTAGCGGTCCTAGTTATTAGGTCTACGGAGGACGATGAGCTTTCCGCCAAGGCGAGGAGTTACTACTATAAGGGCTATTACTAATACTATAGACCTATAGAGACTAGCTATTTTGATACTATCGATTCGATAGCTTTCTTGGTTGTCCCGTTTTTTCTTGCTAAGGAAGTCTCTAATACTACGGAAAATCTAGGCTTATAACTATTACGCTTAGCGTAGTAGATTACTTATATAATACTACATTATCGAGTACTTAAACTATTTATTCCGTTGTTCTATATCTCTATCTAATACTATTAAGATATAGCTAAGAAAATTCTGCACATGCCAAGAAGTCATGTGACTGGTCAGACCTCGGTCAAGAAGTTAGGTAACTAGGCAGACTTCGGCTATGCGTAACAAAGAGATACAAAAACATAGTCTATATCTAGCGTTGGAATGGTATTCACTTCCGGAGCGGTAGTATTAGTATAGCGTCTACAGCTGACGGCCTTGAGCCGCATTCGGATTAGCCGAGGAACTAAAAATGGAATTAATCATATCGAACAGTGACACAGGCTTGGCTTGGCAATGACTCAGCAAGCAAGAAGTGACGTCTGACTCTCTTTTTGAGTATGCAAGTTCAACCACCACTTTCTATCATTTTGAACGGTTCTGCCACCGGAGGTGAGACTGGCGTCCAATCGAGATGTATGCACCCACGGCCTAGCTATCTGCGTGAATGAGGGAGTGCCGTGGTGATAGTAGTCCTCCTTTGGCAGGTCAATCTCTTTGGTCATCACAAAAACTCCTCCGGAACCACACTCATTCTTGTCGCGCTCTGCTCAACCTCCTCTCTGCTCGTCATGGAAAATGCTAATCTGAAATGGCCAACGCCCTTTTGAGCTCCTCTGACCTTGGTCGAAGTCTTCTCCTCTCCCTGCCAAGCACCAGTGCTTTTGCCAAAGATGCCCACACCTCATCTGAGAATTTTTGTTCTGGATCCTCGACATCTTGTTGAGACTTCACTTGTTGGACTCTTGAACTGTTGCTGAGCAGAAATTTGGCCCAGAGTCCTGCGCTGGGTGCAACAAAACTGAACATGACCTTGTTATTTTGAGGCGACACGATAAATGTGTCCGATACCGACATCGATTTTTGCGCCAGGAAGCTTTTCGAAGTTACATTGCAGATCTAGTCTCTCCGAGCACGGTATTAGTTCCGGAGATTCGACAGACAGAGAAGATTCCCATCGACGCGCCAGCTGTGAAGCAGATTTGACACAATGATCTGCGTCCAGCCCGAGGGTGCTGCCTCGATCTCTGTTGCTATCAGCAGCCTTTCTGTGAACAACGGATTGGACATCACATAGCCGACTCGCCCTCCAGGAGCAAGCATTTTACTGGAAGTCTCGAGCCGGATGACGCTACCTTCGCGATCGAACTTTAGGAAAGACGGGACTAGAGACTTCAGGTAGGTCTCTGGAAACGTTCCTCGCGCCTTTGCAGGATCGAAGACACGACCAAGCTGATAGTAAGTTGAGGACCATCGAATTCGAAGTAATTCCGGAAAGTGAGGGGAAATGGAGTCATGGGTAACTAAGATTGCATGTGATCAATGAGCAAGTAATTTACAGAGCCCCAAGCTGTGTTCCAACGCAGTACTTGATTCCCAAAACCGCAAACAAACAAAGGCTTCGCTAGAGCATTTCGTTGATTGCTTTTGCAACCTCCAGGCTAGAGATTGCGAAAGCAGTTGCAATAATGGTCGTGTCGGGTGTCTGAATGGTACTATTCTCAACCGCACAGAGAGAGGTGTTTGCTTATGCCGTCCAAATAGTGGTGACCGAATGCTTCCGGAACTTGGCCCCCACTCCTAGCCCCTAGACCGAGACGACCGAGGCTCGGATCGAGATATTGTCCTTTCCAGGAGCTGAAAGAATGGGGTGATAAATTTTTGATGTATCTATTTTGTCGGGGCATGAGCATGTTGGTGCTGACCATGTACAATGAACTCCAAATTGGTCTCCTGCACACTCCGTCTTCTGCCAAGTCGCCCAGCTGGCTTCGTATCCCTTCGGAACGGGATCCAAAGCCTTGGCCTGGTAGTTATAAGCGGCGGTGTGGCCTATCGTGGCTGCTACGAGAGTAATGATCTCAAGACGCACTGTGTAGTTAGTATTAGGCTAAGGGTTAAAAGTCAGATTGACTTACTGGTGAATGTTGTAGTATGGTGCGATAATCGGAGACGGTTCTTGATAGAGTAAGTGCTTTGTACTATCATTGTTACTAGTCTGGGTTCTAGAACATATATATGTGCTTGAAGGCGGCTACGTGTGCCTACCAAGTGCGAGCGGAGCTTTCGCATTCCGTAGAGCGAACAGAACAACGCCGCGTTCGTTTGTTGTCTGCATCATCCCAGTACATTGGAGGGAAGGGAGACACCTGCGTTCCGCGGCAATGGCATATTTGATTCGTTCCAAACCATGAAATAGTTGCAATCCAGGATTGGGATGTTGAGCGCCTTCACTCCGGTATAAGAAGCTTGTACGTTGGTAGAAGTGCAGTCACTTCGTAAAGCCATTCGTTAGCGTGCCCAAGCCCTGACTCCTGCCTAAGTAGGACAAGTTGGCGAGCAATATCCTAGGGGCCGTGAGTAATTCCCTTCTACGGGCCTACGGCTACCGTAGCACGGACACTGGCAGTGTCGGACTCCGCCAGACAAACGGTCGCGTCCAGAGATCCAAGGAGTACGTGTTCGCGAAACAGAGCTTTGAATCACGGGCAACCGAGACTGCCATCCCTTGTTGTTCGAAGTGCCTTTGCCTAGTTGTGAGGCTTGGGGCCTTGCAACGTCTACGGGAAGGCTGTGAGCGCAATGCGCCAGACTATCCAAAATTCGCTGTCCAGGGCCGTTCTTTAGCCGAGTGTATGCTATCTTGATGTCTCTAGCGAGTCTTCAAACCGAGGCCGTTCCAAATATTGGGGTCTCTAGTATATAGAGCTCTCGATAAGGAAGGGTAGGAAGTAAAGGAACGTCGCTACCGTTTCAAAGTTCTTCGGTTTGGTACAGGTCGAAGAAGTCCTAACCTACTAGTATCCGCTCTACCTAGCGAACAATTATATAAACGCCTTAGATTTGTGTAGTACAACTTATTATATATAGTAATAGACGTATTACTCTATAGATAAGATACTCTATATCGCTACTAAACTCTACTAACTAAATACAAAAATACTAAACTAGCTAGTAGTAGAATTATAGATATCCTAATATATAATACTATATATATTTTAATTATTATCTAGTAGAAATACTAATATTTTAAAATCTACTAAAGATATCTAAATTTTAAAATTTTATAGATACTAGATTTTTAAGATTTCTAGATTTTAAAACTCTATTTTTAAAAAAAATAATTCTAGAAACTAAAAAGATTTAGAATATATTATTATAGTATAGTATATTATATATTTATAAAAAAGACTAATAAATTATTTTATAGTTTTATAGTTTTATATCTAGTCTATTCTTAGATCTTTATTTTACATAGTACTAGACTTTCTATAATAGAATAGAAGAATAGAATAGTTTATATAACTCTAGATATATAGTTATCTACTACTACTTATATAGGAATATACTTCGAATAGAAACTTAACTATCTATAGTCTTCTAGTAGATATTAGAGATCTTAAAATCTTGAGTTACTTCTTCTAATAAATCTTTTAGATATTAATAAAATATATAGGTAGGTAGGTCAATCTTATTACTATACTATTCTAACTACTAGACAAGTAGCGATCTCTAGTTTTCCTTAGGAGGGAAAAGCCCTTTACTCTACCTTCCTAACTCCCTCAAAGCCTCTAGTTTTATATAGTATTAAAAACCTCTAATCTCTATTATACTATTAGGGATACTAAGCCCTACCCTTGGTTATACTAGTCTTTTAAATATTAAGAGGTTCCCTATATCTCTATCTCCTTAACTAGATTATGTCTACTTCCTCTAGTTTAGTATCCTTTATTAATTCGTTCCTTTATAGCTTTAAACTAGGTAGGAGGGAAATCTAGTTTAGGGAATAGGGTAGTATCCCTATCCCTTTCCTCCCCTTCCTCCCTCCCCTTTAAATACGGGTTATTGCTATTCCTCCTACTTTCTAGTTAACTTCTATATTAGCTCTCTACTAAGCTATAAACTATCCCTATCCTTACTTAGTATCTAGTTATATAACCTATACTACTAGAAATT
>LFZO01000286.1:0-44688 GCA_001578225.1 Pseudocercospora musae | reverse complement strand
AACATAGGCCTTCTATAATAGCTAAAGCTACTTAGTGCCTCTTTTACGCTTAACCTCTATGCCGAGAAACTAGGAGAGCTTTCTAAGGTTATTAAGCTTATATTCTTCTATTAGTTATTACTTGATGTTCATTACTTTTTGCTTGTATTAATAATAGTATAGTAGTATAATATTATCTATATAGAAGAAGATGAATACGTACTTGTCTACATCTATGTATAGGTAGTCTACATTGTCTACTAGAAGTATGCCAATTTTCTCTAGAGTAGTAGTAAAGTAGTTGTACTATAACCGTAGTAACTCCTATAGTCCGTAGAGTACCTATATTAGCCTAAGTACCTTCCCCTTACGCTTAAAGCTATTAGGGGGTTTGAGATATAGGATGTAAGGCAAGGTAGTATTGAGAAATGCGTTGATAGCATCTATCTGCTTAGCTTCTAGGTCAAAGTTTACTACGATTAACATTAGTGCTCTAAATACTCGTATAGCAAGCGTCGATGCGTAGGTATCTAAATAAGTGTTCTTCTATAGGTCGCCTCTTGCGTAGACTCGTGCCTTAAACTTGACTAGTCGCCTATCTACGTTACCTTTGTACTTGAATACCTAGGTAAGAGGTAGTAGGTTAGGCTTGCTTGCTAATATGTCTATGTCTACCTACTCAAATGTGCCTATATCTAGTGCCTTATTGAACTCAACTCTTGCTACGTGTATCTAATAATCCTTATACTTGCTCTTTATTACTTGACGCTAGTTACGAGGCTTAGTTAGAAGGTCTAATATTTTCGGAGTAAGGATCGGATTATCGGCGGTATATAGAAGTAATAGTGCGGTATCTACTATCGGCGCTACTAATAGTGCTATGTTTGTTAGCGCTACTAGTCGTGCTTTATGCTTAGCTACTATATACAAGCTATTGAATAATAGAAGGTACTCTACGAGCTACCTATATTAGTAGATCGCTACTAACCGCTATCGCTTGTTTAGTCCTATAACATTGAAATACGGTCCCTCTATATTTAGTAAGTAACGATGAATATCTACCTCTTTAATTAGTATTGCCGACTTAGTAAGCTCTACTCGTAGTAGGTTTATATCTATATTATCTATACGTCCTAGTGCGTCTACTAGATTAGTAGGTTCATGATAGCTACTAGTATCGTTCTCGGCTCCTAGTTGAACTAGTCTATTAATCACATTATTAAGAGGTATTGGTATACTAATCGGGTTAACCGGAAAGATTGGTTGCTAGTATGTCGGGTTTTCTCTAAATAGTAGCTAGTAATTAGATAGTTTAGGCTCCGGTATTCTTATTCTAGTAAGATCTAGCTATAGCCTATTGTTTACCCTTACGAGCTATAGCTCTATAGGTAATAGTAGTGTTTCATTTAGTAGTCCTTCTAATATAAGACTTCCTACTAGCCTTATAGTATTAACCATTAGTAGTTAACTAGGTCCTATTAGTGTATCTACCCCCTTAGCTCTAAATCGTACAAAATCTAGAGGGGTATTATATACTTCTTAAAGCTTATCGAATTGGTATATAGAGGTAGGTACTTGTGCTTCTTCGAGATTACTATATTCTACTAGCTCTATATTAGTTAGATTGATACCAAGATTAATGTTATACCCGCTATAGAACTTAGACTTATTAAACACAACGTCTCTCGTACGGATTACTGTCTTGCGTAAAGGTACCTAGATCCGGTAGATCGAGTGTCCTTTATATCTATATAGGTATCCGATGTACGTACATAAGGCTACCTTTATGCTTCTTAGTAGGATATCCTTCCGCTTGCGCTTCTTAGAAGGCTTATTATTAGTCTTAGTACTATAGATTAGTAGGTAAGCTCGTACCCTAAACTAATAGATATGTACTACATTAGGCTTATGTCTAGTAGCGATTTCGTACGGTATACGCATTAAAGGGTTAGTTAATCGTGCTCTTAGTAACCTATTAACAATAAAGGCTACTATATGTACTACCTCTAGCTATAGTTTGTATAGAAATCTAGTATGTATTATAAGTGCCCTTATAACCTCAATAATCGTACGACCTACTCGCTTTACTAGATCCTACTTAGATGTATATAGTACTATTAGTCTCTAAGTAGTATAGTTATTGCGTAGATATGTCCTAAATCGAAGGCCTTTAACTAACTTCTTATTATCTAATAATAGACAGATAATGTCTCTACTAATGCTTCTTACAAAGGTTACTAACTAGTTCTAGTAGCTAAGTAGGGTTAATTCATCTCTATTAGTAATTGTCTATGTAAAGTAAAGGCTAGTATTTAAGTTATATATATAAAATAGGTACTTGTTACTATTATAGGCTAGATCTAGCTCTATTAGATTAGTAGCAATATGTCCGTAGGGAGTGAGAATTGATACGTTATGCCTCCTTAGTCTACGTGAGATAAGCTTCTTGCCCTTTGCTTGTACGCATACTAGACATAGTAGTGTTCTAGGCACCTCATTGTCCTATATATAATCTCGCTTTATTCTATTAACCTTGTTAACTAGTTCTTTAGCTCTTTCTATACCTAGGTGTCTAAATACCTCGTATATTCGCTTAAGTATAAGCTGCCTTAGTAGTAGTAAGCGTATAGAGCGGCGTACGGTTGCGTATAATAATGGGTATAGGTCTTCTAGTTAGAAGAGGTATTTCCGCGGCTTATTGTCTAAGTTAATAGGCCATTCGTACGGTAGTAGTATATCGTCGACTTCGCTCGTAACATTAAAGTATAGCATTCCATTATCTAGTCTAATGAATTTGACTAGGGGTTTGTATTGTAGGTTATATAGGACATTATCGACTTCCTAATACCTAAATCTACGGTTGTAGAATAGCGTTCTACCTACTATATTAGTATAGAAGTTAGGGATATACAAGCACTCCTTTAGTTCAATCTCTAGTAGTCTACTACTAGTAGATTTTACTATAAATACTACTGTTCCAATAGCGATAACCTTATTGTAACTAGTACTAGTTGCAACGGTTAAATAAGCCGGTAGAATGAGTAGCTAGAAGTTAAAGCGCCTAGGGTAATTGATAATGTAATAGTTAGACCTACCGTTATACATTAGAGTATTAAACGGACACTACTTCTTCTTGGATACAGCTATGACTAGATAGGTAGTTGGCGGCGGTCTAGTAGTAGAGCGGTCAAAGAAACAAGCTATTAACAGCTTGTTTAATCCATTGCTAGTCCTAGCATCGTCGTCTATACTGTCGCTATAATACTACTACTTAATCTTAATAGCGAGTAGATCCTTAAAGGTCTTAGCTTACTATTAGCAAAACTTCTTATTCTTGCGTAGATATCCTTTAAAGAAGGCTATCTTACTACGCTACTTATTGTCCTTATCCTTCTCATTAACCTTCTTACGTAGTATATAATTAATAATAGTGCATTTGCTACGGCTCTTATAGGCCTTTTTTTTACCGATACTAGTAAGCTTAGTATATGACTTGCCTCGCTTACTACTAGTAGGGCGCTTCCCCTTACTATTATTAGTAGCCTATAGGGTAGTATTAGCTTTACCTAAGTCTGCCTTATAGACAATGCTAAATGAGGACCCTCGCTTAGTAGTGCTAGGCATGTTTCGGGCGTACTCGCGTACTATACTAACTAGCTAATAAAAGTAGTTAGAATTAGGGGATACTTAGTATATTATATAGAGCCCCTTACCGTAGGTTTCGTCTACATTGGCTACTACTATATAGAAGTGTACCGTTATATTGTCTAGTTCATTGTGCTTTGTACGTTACATAATCTTGTATAGGTCTAGCTATTCCTCGCACTATTGCTCCGGGTCCTTTACCTATCTCGAAGCGATAAGGCGATATAGGTCCCTATTAATAGTAGTTCTCTACTACTAGGTATTAGGTACTAGCTTGTCCTTTAGGCGAGTAAGGATTAGTCGTAGAGATAGCATCCTTGCGTTAGGTCTACTATTAGTAATATCTAAATAGTAGCGGACATTAACTACCTCTATTAGGTATACAATTGTCTTACTACGACCTATCCTAAACCTATTAAACTCGCTCTACTTAGTATCATGAATTTCCTTCCTAATCTTAACCCCTAACTAGTACGTAGTATCTAGTATAAGCCTATTACGATCTATAGTTATAAAGACTAGTTAAATAGGCTTATTAGGAGTATCTATATATAGGTCTACGTAGATCTAGGTCTTATACCTAGTAAGATGAGTCTTAGTCTACTTAATCTAGCGGTCCTAGTTATTAGGTCTATAGAGGACGATGAGCTTTCCGCTAAGGCGAGGAGTTACTACTATAAGGGCTATTACTAATACTATAGACTTATAGAGACTAGCTATTTTAATACTATCGATTCGATAGCTTTCTTAGTTGTCTCGTTTTTTCTTGCTAAGGAAGTCTCTAATACTACGGAAAACCCGGGCTTATAACTATTACGCTTAGCGTAGTAGATTACTTATATAATACTATATTATCGAGCGCTTAAACTATTAGATTGGATCGTTCTATGTCTCTATCTAATACCATTAAGATATAGCTAAGAAAATTCTGCAGTCACGTGACTGGGCAGACCTCGGCTAAGAAGTCATGTGACTGGGCAGACTTCGGTCATGTGCAACAGAAAGTGGCGCTTGTGGGAACCTCAGGCAGTAAGAAATCCAGGAATGGGATGGATATACGTCTTCTCTTGCTCTTCAGCGACGACTCAGCCTGTGGCCCTGTGTAGCAGTGAAGGCTGATGAGGCTTGACAGTCCGCACAGGAGCCTCGGATCACGTTTCATGGCATGGCATGGCATGTGAGCACCGATACAGCCGCTATGCTCATATATCGAGACACTGTGACTCGACAGAAATGCTCCAGGTCTTACTATCAGTGGTATAGACTGACCGCCCTTATCACATTGCACGTGAAAGAGCAGTATTTTGTGAACATGAATGAAGCAAGAGAAAATGGCGAAGTGCCTCAATGCGCGCTCGGAATCTGCTCCGCAGTCGAAAGTCGCGTCCAATTCAAAGTTCACACGTCAACTCCAGCCAAGTCGAGATCAACATTTCATGCTCCATTCAACCACCACAACAACAACCCGCATGAACGAGACATTGCACTTGATGCTGCCGGACTCACCATAGCATCGTGCCCGGTGGCACAAGCACAATCTCAGCAAAATGGGCGACTTGCATAACACGCCCATAGTCATCGATAATGGCAGCGGCACCATCAGAGCTGGCTACGCCGGCGAGGATCAGCCGCGCTGCTTCTTTCCTTCCTATGTCGGACGGCCGAAGCATTTGCGCATACTAGCGGGCAGCTTGGAAGGCGATGTCTTCATTGGTAATAAGGCACAAGAGCATCGCGGTCTGCTCAAGATCCGCTATCCCCTGGAGCATGGCATCGTCACCGACTGGGACGACATGGAGAAGATTTGGCAATACGTCTACACGGATGAGCTCAAGACACTGAGTGAAGAGGTATGTTGCAGTTGAGGTCGGCCCTCAAAAGCGAAGGCACTATGCCGCGGCTCTGACTCCACCATCAGCATCCAGTCCTGCTCACCGAAGCACCTCTCAACCCGCGCGCAAATCGAGACACAGCAGCACAAATCCTTTTCGAGACTTTTAACGTGCCGGCTATGCACACCTCAATACAGGCTGTCCTTTCGTTATATGCATCTGGACGAACTACCGGCATCGTGCTCGACGCAGGCGATGGTGTCTCCCATGCTGTCCCAGTCTACGAAGGCTTCGCGATCCAGAACAGCATACGGAGAATAGATGTGGCTGGACGAGATGTTACGGAGGAACTGCAGAGGCTGCTGAGAAAGAGCGGCGCTGTCTTCCACACCAGTGCCGAGAAGGAAATTGTTAAGCAGATCAAGGAGAAGGTCTCGTACGTTGCTTCGGACCCCAAAAAGGAGGAGAAAGAATGGCATAGCGGGGGGAGCAGAGGCGGAGAAAGCAAGGTCGCAGAATACACACTTCCTGACGGCAAGAAGCTCAAGATTGGCGCAGAGCGCTTCAGGGCCCCAGAAATCCTCTTTGAGCCAGAGCTCATCGGACTTGAATGGCCTGGTCTCCACCAAATCGTTGTCGACTCGATCAATCGAACGGACATGGACCTCCGCAAAGCGCTATTTGGTAACATTGTCCTTTCGGGTGGATCAACCATGATCAAGGGCTTCGGCGACAGGCTGCTGCATGAAGTTCAGCGGCTGGCCATTAAGGATATGCGCATCAAGATATTTGCGCCTCCCGAGAGACTTTACAGCACTTGGATCGGAGGAAGCATTCTGGCGGGCTTGAGCACGTTCAGAAAGATGTATGTGACGATTGATGATTGGCATGAGAGTAAGTCCCTCACCCCTCAAGACTCCACGGATCGCAACCGCGTCACATTAGCTAACCGGTTCCCAGATCCAGAAATCATTCATGCACGAATCTGATTCGGCGGTTTTAGATAGCCAAAGGCAGTTGTTCCAACGTGTTCCTTCATTTCTGGTCGACTTCGCTTCTCCGCAAACCCCAACTCCCGACAAACGACAGCCTCGCGATGCCCTGCCTAGATCGGTGGGACCTAGTATGTTGCGGGCTCTATCGGAGCACATTCTCGTCAGACGTCGTCCTTTATGCTTCGGGATTTGGTAATACGCAAAATAGTCGACCTTTCACCATATGGCATGCTCCATACGTGCTCACGATCCCAGACACGACACGTAGGTTGTGGAGAGCACGCAATGCTGGAGTGGTAAGACATGCGGAGGCAGGAGGAGAATTTTACTTAACCATCACGTACTAGAGGCAGACCTAGCGCCAGGTACCACGCACATGGCCGGAGATGGTGCTGCTACACCGCAAAACGCTAGGAGGCGAAAGGCGGGGAAAGCGTGTGGGTGCGGTGCGCTCACTCGACCGTCTCGGGTCGTTCTGCCGTAGGCGTACCAAGAAGTTGTGCGGAGGGTAGGCGAGAATGCAGCTGTATGCTTCGGAGGTGGGCGACGTTCCTGCATCGCAGCGCGTTCAGGCGTCGACAGCCGCACCTGGACATGGCATTGGGCGGAAGTGAGCTGGGACACGTGGTTGCCTCACAGCATCGGAGCGAACGTCCGAGTGCAGCGGCAACGTGCAACGCGCTGTTACTCGACGTCGTACGCGATCATGCGGAGTCACTGCGTGCTCAGACGGCTGGATGTAGCCATCACAATACCGTGAGAGGTATGAATGTGCTATACCAACTTTAGAATTACCTGGGGGTAATAGTTTGCCTCGAGTGGTTCGCGGTTATGTTATAGAAACTACGGCCCGCATGCCGAGCTTCCAGTCCAGAGGAGTCGACCAAGCACGCGTGACTTGGCCACGTCTTGTTTTGCTGTGAGGCGCCGTCCCCGTGACTCGTTGGATGGTCATGATCTCCGGATCCCGAAGCAATGTCAATGAAAGCAAGCAGGCCCATGATGCTGTTACGAGGATGAGAATGGTTCGTGTGGCATCGTGATTGAATGGCAAGGTGAAGATGGTCGACAAAGCTTTCGGCGGCCAATGACGAGAAATCTCTTCACCCAAGTGACGCCACGAATGATCCAAGGCTACCCCAGAACCCTTTCGATTGATGCACCTTCAGCCGCCTTGCCGCTAGCATCGGCTCATCAAACTTTTCAGACCGAAAGGCGGAAGCACCTTCAGTTAACTGCAAAGCGTCGCTCTAAGCCAAGAAACTGGCCGTTGCGCGTGATGTGATGTGTTTTAGGATCTGGCAGATTCTGCCCATGGCGTAAGCGGACGGCGAAGTTGAGTATATAGGCTGCCTCCCAAGGTGATGACCGTCTCTCACTCACATCAGATCACATCAACACTATACTCGATTACCAGCAAGACCGTCTATCGCCCCCCCTTACAACCAATACCATCAATACCAATAACTACTACGACATACTCCATCACTCGCACAGCATGTCTCGCAACTACAGCGTCGTAGAGCCACACCCAACCGTCGCCCAGTCAGGAGGCTACGTTGGCGGTGGTCGTGGCGGCGCAGGAAACTTCAAGCGCTACAAGCCAGAAGAAATCACCGACGGTCAGAACGCCAGCGGCCCGGCATCACGCATCACCCTCTCACGACCATTCCGACGACACATCCCAGCCGGACGTGGTGGTGCAGGCAACATGTTCTCCGAAACCGAAGAACCAATCTTCCAATTCGACGAGGAACTCCTCAAGTCTCGACAGAATTCCACCCCAGTCTACCGCATCGGACGTGGTGGCGCTGGTAACATGGTGAACGAGAACAAGGCCACCACTCTTTCCCGCAAAGACAGCACGGATTCTTCGGCTTCCGAGACTTCGGAGAGAGGTAGCCGGCTGTCCATTTCGAGCATTTTCAGCCGGAGGTCGTGATTGAGAGCGGAGTTCTTAAGCCGACGTTATCCGCCTGATGCGCCTCCTCATCAATCACACGGTGATTACCTCTCTCCCACCTTTACGACTTGACGACATGCATCACCAAAAAAGCGTTGGCGCTGGCTTGCTTCTGGACAGCATCAAAATCGGCAGGAATGTGTTTGGCATTTTCCATTATCTGGCGTTCATCAACCACCAAAAGTTCGAGAGCCGGCGTGCTCATGATTGCTATTTCTTCACATTCTTGTACTGTACCATATTTTGGACACGTCCGATGAGGACACGCTGTGGAATCATACCCGGTCTTCATAGCGAGAACGGCTTGGATGGCTTGCATTTGGGAGGAAGAAAGGATCGGAAGATCTACCTGCCCAGTAGTTCAGCTGCTCTGTGCACACTATACGATAATTCACTTGAGATCTGTCTCGACTCTATTTCTTCCAGTCTTTCTCGTGTTGCCTTTCTCTCCTCGTATACGCCCGAATGCGTTTCAGCAAACAGTGTGCTTCGGCATAAGTTGCGGATTCTGTCCCGGACTTCCCTCATCTGCTTTCAACAGGCATTTGGTGATGCTTGTCATGCTTATGCTTATGAAGGACTGCCTCGGTGTCTTGTGCCAACAATAGACTTCCGTCACCCTGGAATATTGATAGGGCTGACAGAGCAAGGGGATACAAGCGAGCGAGCGAGCATGTGAACACGTTTGGTTCTTGCGATTATCTCGAGCCTTTGCACAAATTTGCTGCATCACACACAATTCGCGAATGAACAGAACGTACAATGATATCGCCTGAGCGAACACGGCCGAATATACGCTATACGCGTAAGTAGAATACAACTCCGGACGCGGCCGCTTCGTCACGCCGACCCGCTGAGAGAGCCTCAGCTTGATCTGCGTTTGTTTATTATTACAACACATCCGAACCTTGCCGGCAACCATGAGACAGCAATCAGGCATCCAGTAGTCTGTATGATTAAGTATCGATTCTTCACTGTGCTCGAACCACGCTCGTCGCTCCCGAATCGACATGGCAGGAATTGAGCAGATCATTGTGCATTCGAAGGTACGTAAGCTTTGGGCCAGAGGCCCGCGGGAGCGAAACTGACAATAGGTGATGCACACAGAGCTACGTTGTCCGCTGGATCCAAGTCCCTGAGCATCATTCGATATCGTGGTCAATACAGCCGAACAAGAAAAGTATCAACTTCGGCATATTCAAGCATCCAGGCACCAAGAATGGGCAGACGCCAGCCCTGCCTACAGAGGAGGTAGTCGAGAACAACGCGCGGGACATTCCAGCTACGCCGGCTTTCGATGGGTCGGAGAAACCTACTCAGGTACCACGAAGAGCTTCCGTGAGCGAAGGAGAGAGCAAAGTCGTGGAGAAGCTACAAAATGTTGGCATTAGAGCAGTGGCTTGGGCAGGAAGATGCGAAGCAGACAAGGTTGCGATGGGACGCTACGACGTTCCCAAGGGCGAAGGAGGTGCATATGGATTGGTGTTCGACAACACATTCTCCAAGCAGACATCCAAGAACATCACCCTTGTGCTGATGACGCACCCCACGAATGCGCCCCCGAAATCAGGGCATCACCTGCATTACGCCCAAGCCTTTGGAAACAACAGCACTAACAGTGTCGGTAAGAGCAGCAGTCCGTCTTTGAGGCCGGTGAACGACTCGAACGATTCTCTCCCTACAAACCTCCACCGTGGCATTCTCGAGGATCCGCGACCGAATTCGAAGAGCGGGACTGAAAGTAAAGGCGTGGAGGGGACAGCTTTTTACACTGGAATGCTGTACAAGAAGAGAAGGAAGAAGGGTCAGGGATACGCAAAGCGATTCTTCTCGCTGGATTTTACATCCTCAACTCTATCGTACTACCGCAACCGACATTCCTCAGCCCTGCGAGGAGCTGTGCCTTTGGCGCTCTCTGCTGTTGGTGCCAACGAGAAGACTAGGGAGTTCTCGGTGGATTCTGGCGCGGAAGTCTGGCACCTCAAGGCTCTTAACAAGAAGGACTTTGAGGGATGGAGAGTTGCGTTGGAGCGAGCAGCCAGCGGCGCTTTCTCTGCTCCTGCCACACCGATGAACACTTTGGATGGCTTCATTTCATCCAAGCCTCCAAATCCGGAAGAAGACCGAGAATGGGCGAGGGTGGAACAGCTGGTCAGCAAGGTGTCTGGCACGCGTGATGCTCTGAGAGGCCTTGCAAAAGACACGGATCCGAAGTATCTGGCTGCCGCTAATGCTGCTGGTCTGGGCCTGACCACATCTGGCAGCAGCAGTAATAACCATAGTCCGACCTCTTATGATTCTGCCAGCCAATACTTCCCTGAGGTCGATGAGCGCGGCGAGAACAAGTGGCCTTTCTGGAAGCGCAAGCCGAGTATGGACCGCAGCCCGTCAGCACTATTTCGCAGAAGTGTATCAGCACAGCTTGCGGTGCCTTCGCCTGCTTTGAGTGGTGGGCTGTCGCCAGTATCACCTAGCGCTGGGCAAGTCACCATTCCGAAACGTCCCAGCATGCAGAATATGAAGTCTCACCAATCGATTCACGATCCGGACGTCCACGAGAGATGCATGGCATTGCTGCGCGACTTGGACAATGCGGTCTCCCAATTCTCGCAACTTATCGCAGAAAGCAAAGCGCGCCGGTTACCGCCGCTGCCGACGGCAAATTCAAGAGTCTCCCTGGATTCAGTGGATAGCCAGGAGTTCTTTGACGCGGACGAAGGAGGCCCATCTCAGCTTCTCGATATCAGGCGTTCGAGCGAGTTCGAGAGACAAGGCGAGGAAGAAAATCTGTTCGACGATCGATCCGAAGCCGACTCAGACACAAGCAGTGACGCTGGAGACGGCCCGGCGGGATCTGTCACATTCACGCCCAGGGCAAAGAGCTCGAAGTCGCCGCTGTTCCCTGACAGACCAGAAAAGCTGCCACCACTACCACTACCTCGTGTGAAGAGGCGGGTGACAGTGACCGGTCCAAAACAGCCACCGCCAAGTATCATTGGTTTCCTGCGAAAGAACGCAGGCAAAGACCTCAGTACTGTTTCGATGCCAGTGACGGCCAACGAGCCTACATCCCTGCTGCAACGCTTGGCTGAGACGATGGAATATCCCGAACTATTGGACGCTGCTGCCGGTGCTGCAACTGCGGCCGAGCGGACGCTGTACGTTGCAGCTTTTGCTGTCTCCTACTATTCATACAATCGTGTCAAGGAACGAGCGGTGCGGAAGCCGTTCAATCCCATGTTGGGTGAGACGTTCGAGCTCGTACGCGAGGATCTGGGTTTCAGATTTCTGGCAGAGAAAGTCAGCCATCATCCAGTGCGTATGGCGTGCCAAGCAGAGAGTCTGACCAACGGTGGCTGGTGCTATACACAGTCACCGAAGCCGGAGCAGAAGTTCTGGGGCAAGTCAGTCGAACTCAACAACGAAGGCCGAGCTCGAGTTGTCCTATTCGACTCTGGGGAACGTTTCTCTTGGAGTCAGGCGACATGCTTCTTGCGGAACGTGATCGCGGGCGAGAAATATGTCGAGCCGGTGCAGACCATGACCATTCAGAACGAGACCAGCGGTCTACGTGCCGTGGTAGCATTCAAGTCTGGTGGCATGTTCTCGGGGCGGAGTGAGGACGTCACTGTGCAACTCTTCGAAGGAGAATCGCCGTTGCCAACTGGTTTAGAGGGCAAGTGGACAGAGTCGCTAAGGCGCACAGATTCTGGTGAGACCATCTGGAAAGTAGGCTCGCTTGTGCCCAACACCGGAAAAGTGTATGGCTTTACGACCTTTGCCGCGGCCCTGAATGAGATCACCGAGATCGAATCAGACCATCTACCTCCGACTGACTCTCGACTGCGACCCGATCAGCAGGCTCTGGAAAGCGGCGAGATCGACAAGGCGGAAGGATTGAAAGCTCGCCTTGAGGAACGACAGCGTGCTCGTCGAAAGGTGTTGGAAAGTCATGGTCAGACTTGGAAGCCGCAATTCTTCGAAAAGGTTGAGACCAATGAAGTTGACGAAGAAGTCTGGGTGTTGAAGGAGCAAGGCGGGTACTGGGACAAACGTGCTGCCAATGACTGGAATGGTGTTCAGCAGGTGTTTGAGCTATAGAGCAAGAAGGCATAGAGCACTGGTTGTGCAAGCTTTTGGATGGAGATAACCAGCTCGTTCTAAGCGACTACGTTGATGAAGCACTAGAAGATGTATTCTATCGTCCTGTGAGCATATATGCCTACCATCCTCAGTCTCGTCGATATTCTAGCCGCGGTATAGATGATGTCAGACAGAGCACGGACCTGGTCCTAAGTCTTTCACAAGATGAATCCCGCATCCATCCCTCACTTCCCTTCACTATCCAATTACTTTCTCCAATCTTCTTTGCCAAGGTCATGGGATTTCTCCGAACCCCTCAAATCGTTCGAAGAGTCGCTTTTGGAGCTTTATTCATCTTCTTTGCACCCACAGTTGGCGCGAAACTTTACAGCGCATACACACAGGTCGAGATAAGCAAGGCAAGACGCGACGCGGAACTGGAGCGCATCAGAAGGGAGAAGATTGAAGGAAGCTAAGAGCTTAGCGCGTGGCGATTTAGAGGGCAAGGTAAGTGAATATTGCTGCTATATCCCGCTTGCCTGGAAGCCATTAGAGACCTTGAGAAGTTGCTAGGTTGCGCCCGGTATTCCAATCTCGCGCTAGTCCGTGACCGTTAAGTAAAGGATTATTAGTAGCGTTATTCGAGACCTTGAGAAGCTAGCAATTAGCATGTAATTGTAATAGGTTTAGCATATAATTATAATAGGTATAGCGTAGCTAAGAGGCCTATTCTAACCCTTATTTACTAAGTAACTATACTCGTAGATAGTAGTATAAACTATAGATCTCGATAGCGATACGGAGGCTATTCTCGTTACTATAACTACCGCAATAGTAGTAGTTATTAGCGCTAAATATATCGATAACGATAGTAGTAATAAGGAGCGCTAGTTACGCTAAGAGGGCGAGTCTTCTCGTAAATACTAGATACGGTAGTCTCGGCGCAATAGACTATATAAACTACTACGAGAATATACTAAGAATAGGTTTAATCTTAATACCTATCTAGAGGCTAATATCTAGGGTAACTTCCGGTTTATAAGAGCCGAGTTATTAGAGCTTACTAAGCTACTAGATATTGCCTTAATCCGGCTACTAAGAGGTCTTAAATTGCTACCGGAAATAGTACTTTGTATAGTATATAAGAGGTTATCTAGTCTAGGCTTCTAGAAGGACTTAGACGATATATTTAGCTACTTAGTATCGACTATCTCGTACGTATTTAATATAGTAGTATATTAGATAGTACTACGATAGAAGAGCTTCCTATATTTCGACCGAGTGCGGCTTACAAAGTAGTACCTTAGATAGCTAGTAATGTTACTAGAACCCTCGGTCGGAGTAAGTAGTATTTAGGGATATATCGATAGTATAGTACGTAAGATTGCAAGACTATTACGCAACTAGCGAGTATTCTATAATAGCTATAAGTACTAGCATAGTCTCAAATTCTAGGGTATATAGCTACCTAATAGAATATTACTTATTAATAGACTATATCTAGGCTCTTATAGTAACGGTCGACTAGTACGCGAGTCTAAGATTAACTAGCTATAGCTCGAGTTATTTAGTAACGACCCTCTCTAAGACAAGCTCTTTCTCTTTAGTAATACGGTATATAGATAGATTAATAGTATTATTAGATCGTAGAAGTCGAAGAGAGGTAGATATCGTAAACCTACGTAGGCGTAGGTTACGAAGGAATAGTTAGCCCTATAGTAGTCGGTCGAATAGGGATTTAGTAATATAACTAATAACTAGTATTTCTTCGATTATAAGAAGGGTCTTAGAATAGGCCTAATGCCTATAGGATCTTGTTATCTTATAGCGGTATTACTAACTAACTACCTAGTATATTATCGTAGAAACAAGGTTACTACTTACTACGCATTATCGATACCTAGTATTCGCGATTATTTAGGTACTTAGCTACCTCTAGAACCGCTAGAATATACTATAATCCCGGATTTAATAGGCCCGATAGTCGTAGGTAATAGATATAAGATCGGAAGTAATATCGAAGATATAGGCGAGGTTGTTATTAATAATAGCGATAAAGATTAGTAATAGATTAGTAATAAGGTTTAGTTGTATATAATACTAAGGTTTAGCCAATGTTTGTATATTCTCTCGCTACTACTTAGACAAGATACGGAAGAGCGTCGGACGGTCCTTCTACTATATTAAAAGTACTTTAGCTTACTCGTCGAGGTCGTAGTAATAGAGTAGATAGAGAATAGTAGAATATATCGAAAAAATAAGTCTAAAAAAATAAGTCTAAAAAAATAAGTCCGAAATTATAACTAACGGTATATAAACAACGGTAACAAATCTCGGAGAGTTCGTCTTCTACTAAGTTCCTTACTAAATCTAGAACTATATTAGAGCTTAGAAACCCGCCTATTGTACGTCCGATTTACTCTAACTCGCTTAAGTCTAAAATCTCGATTACTCGAATATCTATATACTAATAATTATTAATCTCTAATATCTAACGCTTCTAATACCTACGAGATAGTTCTATCGCTATCGTAGCCGTCGTTACCGTCTCCTATCGGCGTATAAACATTAGTAACTATATTATTATCTAGACTAAAGTCTATAACCTAAGATAGCTACGAGGGAATAAGAGGAATATATCCGATACGGCTAACGAGAAGGGCTCGTAGCTTATTAAATTAACGTACTATAGAGGCGTATATTAGCTTTATACGCTTCTTAGAGTAGTTATCTAGGTCGTCTATACGGCGGATTAGATAGTAGTTGTTTGCCTTAGAATTAGTCCTTAGTCGCTTAGCTAATGTAGTAATAGTATCTCGAAACGGCTCTAATATACGACTTAACGACCTCTCCTTATTTAGCTACTTCTTACTATCGATATCTAAGCGACGCCGCGTCGTATATAGTATCGTAGGAGTATTAGATATATTAGTAAGGAGAAGAGCCGGAGTTAATCGAGTTAATAGAGTTAACGGTACTAGAGTTATAACTAGATATTAGCTATATGTAATTAGTATATAATCGGCTCGAGTAAAGCTAGGGTCTAGGTACCTTAGGTAGGGCTTAGCGCTAGCCTAACTTCCTAATCTTCCTCCCTCTCCTCTTAGACCTCTATCGAATACTACATTTATTTACTAACTACTATCTACCTACTTATATAACCCGTATTATATAGTATTCAATCTACCCTTTAAGGGTAGTAGCTAGATAGTCTACCAATTTAGTAGTATAGCTAGAAATTCGCTAAATTAAGTATATTACGCCCGAGATAGGACCTACATATACATAACCATTAGTCTAACCGTACTAATTATTAACTAAGGCCTTCTATACGGCCTATTATACTAAGTTAAGTATACTAAATTAAGGTACTCCAATTCCGCTATATCCGTACTATAGGAACCCTCGTTATCGCTATTCTTAGTAAGTAAACAAACACGTATTAAATAGCTAACAATAGTACTATTACCGATAATGCCTATATTATCGGTTAGCGTAAAGGCTATACCGTATTCGGACCGCTAACCGCGGACTAGTACTTAAGAGGCTAGACCGGTAAGCTAGAGATACTACGTATATAGGAAGTAGTAGTCGATATTAATAATAAGATTAAGCGCCTACGCGCGAAGTTAAACCCTAGCGCTAATCGCACTACTACTAGTCTATCCGGTCTACCTATATAGAAGAAAGATACTAAGCTTAAGGACTATACTATATTCGACGGCTCTAGTCGAAAGTAGTATAACGATTATATCTATAACTATAAGCTTAATTAACGTAATATACCGAGGGCTCTACTAGACGACTATTCGTTAGTTATCTATACTATATAATACATCGACGGTAACCCTAAGCGTATATAGGATAACTACTTCGACTCGCTTACTAAGCAATACGCTATCGAATAGTAGACTTATAAAGACATTATACTTAATATACTTAGTAATCCGATCCTACGATAGTAACGCGCTTAAGAACAATATATATATACTAAGTAGTAAGCTAATAAAATAGGACGAGCCTTTAAGACCTAACTAAAGGCTATTAAAGATAATCTACCTACTAAGACTAATACTATATAGATCTCTAAGCTTAGACCTAAGCTTCGATAGGGCCTAATACTTAAACTAGACCGCTAACGAGTATAGGAGTAAGGCTTAGATCGCATAAACTTTATACTTAAAGTCGATATTACTAAGCAAGCCGTTAAGTAATAAGCATTACTAGATGCGAAGATCTATAAGACTAAGCCGCTAACTAATAGTAGTTACCGTAGTAACCGAGGCGGTAACCGTAGACGAGGAGGTAACCAAGGCCATTCTAATAAGGCTAATAATACTAATAGTAATAATAATAACTAGTAACGCGGCCGTAGGCGTAGTCGCTATCGAGGTAGTAATCCCTAGCGTAGTAGAGGTCGCGGTAGAGGTAACTAGCCGTATAATACCGGTCGACTAAGTAATAAAGATAATAAGCTATTCGCCGGATATAAATACTTTAATTACAATAGTACTAGTTACCTTCTTTCTAACTACGATAAAGCTAAGGATTAAGTACGTATTAATCGTACTACTACCGAGTATAGGAAGAAGACCTAGGATACTAATTCTACCCCTATTATAGGCTCTTCTAATTAGTCGAAAAAAGAATAAGCGCTATACCGACTATTAGCCTAGTATAGTATAAGACTATTAATATTGTACTAGTAATTACTCGCGACTATCTCCTATATAATATATACAATACTAATTACAAGGCTAAGGCTATACTAGACCTAGGCAACTTAGTTAGTACCCTTATTAACTACTATACTACAAAGTATCTAGACCTCTAATAAGTACTCTATACCGATATACTAACCCTTGCTTAGTTTAACGAAGCCCGATACGAGATCTACGGCGCCTATTATATATATATAGTCCTAAAGGACGATCTTGGCAATAAACGACTACTAGACTTTACTACCTACGTAGTCGATATAGACAACCTATACTACGGAGCTACTATTGTTATTAGTAACCCTATCTTGAAGTAGTATACCGTTACTATAGACCTAGGTAGCTAGCAATAGCGCTTCGGTATTACTACGAAGGAAGACATTAAATACATTAATATTAACGAATATCCTAATAATACTAAAGTAATGTTTATAGGCAAGCTTATGTCTAATAACCCTAGTAACCCTTCTAATACTACTACCGATCTACTCGAAGAAGATAATAAGCCTACGCTACCCGATAGTATCGAACCTAAGTAGCTTGCCCGTATCCTATAACCGATCCGCGATACGTATATTAAAGTATTCAAGTATTACCTAGTATCGATATTACTACCGTCTAAAGAGACGGACTATAAGATTAAAGTTATTAAGGGTAAGAAGGTACCGTTTAGGCTACTTTACAATCTTAGCGAGCGAGAGCTTACTATATTACGTAAGTACCTAGATAAGAACCTTACTAATAGACGGATACAATATAGTAATAGCCCTATAGGTATACCTATCCTATTCGTTCTAAAGAAGGATAGCGGCCTATACCTATACGTTAACTATCGAGGGCTTAACGCTATTACCGTAAAGAACCGATATCTACTTCCATTAATTAATAAGATACTAGACCGGTTGTCTAGTACCTACTTTTATACTATACTAGACTTAAAGGACGCCTATTATCGTATCCGTATCTATAGGGGTAATAAGTAGAAGACTATATTCCGTATCCGCTATAGTTACTTCGAATATCTAGTTATACCGTTCGGACTAGCTAATATCCCTACTACGTTCTAATCCTATATTAATCGGGCTCTATCCGGTCTACTAGATTACCTCTACGTAGTCTACCTTAATAATATACTAATCTATACGTATTCGCTAGACATTGTAGACTATTAGATAGTAGTACGGAAAGTCCTCGATCGCTTACGAATATATAGCTTATACTATAAGCCTTCTAAGTATACCTTCGTAGTAAAAGAAGTATCCTTCCTAGGTTTTATCGTATTAACTAATAGCGTTAAAGTAGATCCCGAACGCATTAAATCTATAACTAAATAGCTAATCCCTACGACTATTAAGGAACTCTAATCGTTCCTAGGTTTTACTAACTTCTACCGACGGTTTATTAAAGGCTACGTACGGCTTACATCGCCGCTTACTAATCTTACAAAGACTAAGTCTAACCCTTCCGGGATGCTTAAGTAGACCGATAAGATATAAGCTATGTTTAATGCCCTAAAGTAACGCTTTACTAATATACCGCTACTTTATTACTTCGTATCCGATAAGCTAATCCGTATTGAAACTAACGCTTTATAGTTTACTATATCTACTATTATGTCGCAATAGTCCGCTACCGATAATTACTAGTACCTAGTTACCTTCTTCTTACGTAAGATACTCGACGCCAAGATCCGATATAAGACGTACGAGTAAGAGTTATTAGTAATCGTAGAAGTATTTAAGTATTAGCGGCATTATCTCGACGGCGTATAGTATATAATACAAGTATATACCGATTATAATAACCTTTGCGGTATTACGAAGATTACGAGGATTATAGGTAGATAGGTACGATAGGCCGTCTATCTCGCTAGGTTTGACTTTAACGTACTATATCGGCTAGGAGTTAGTAACCCTACTAATAGCCCGTCGAGGCGACCTAATTATAGTAGCGAGACCTAGTCTATTAATACATTGTTTCCTACCCTATAGTATAAGATTACTATAGACATTACTATATAGTAGTAGTAGGATAAGCGGACTTCTAGAATCCGTACCGATAATAGATAGAAAACTATCCTTATTATACTTCTAGTACGCGTTAAGAAGGACGTTAATCGCTCGAGTTATAATAACTCTATAGTAGACATTACTATTTATAGCGATAGTACTATTAAAGATAATATAGATAATCCGGCTACTAGCGCTATTAGATATATATAGTACGTACTATATAAGATAGCGAGGGTACTATTAAGCGAACTTGTATAAGGTAATAGTTAATCGTTTATAGCCGAGCTATTACGTACTTAGTAAAGGGACGCCTTTGCTATCGAGCTTATTAATAAGCTTACGAGTAGAAGGAAGACAAGATCCCGTAAGGATTAGTCGATCGATACCGATAGGTATCTACGATATAAGGGTAGGCTCTATATTCCTACCGAGTATTCGATCCGATAAGAGATTATTAAGCGATACTATAATAGTAAGCTTACTAGATACTATAGTATAGAGAGGTCGTACGAGCTACTATCGCGTATATACTACTAGCCGAATAGTATATAGGATATAAAGTACTATATTAATATATATAACGTTTATTAGCGTAATAAAGCGCTAAGATACCTACCTTATAGCGAGTTGTCCTTACTTCCTATTCTAGGTAAACTATTTATAGAGCTTATATTAGACTTTATTATAGGCCTTCTACCTACTAAGCGTAGAGGTAGTAAGGATATCTTCGATACTGTATTAGTCGTTATTAACCGCTTTACTAAGAGCGTACGATATATACCTATACGTAAGGATTAGATAGCTATCGATATAGTAGAAGCGCTATAGAACGATATCTTCTATACCTATTAGGATACGCCTAAGGGTATAGTATTAGACTATAGTTCGATATTAATATCCTACTATTAGAGTAAGATATACTTATAGCTAAGACTTAAACATCGTTTATTAACTACTTTCTATCTATAAACTAATAGTTAAATAGAGCGGTAGAATACTACGTTATAGTAGTACCTACGTAGTTATATTACCGATAATCTAGATAACTAGGTTAATCTACTTATAGCCGCTAAGTTTATATATAATAATACTATATACTTATCTACTAAGGTATTACTATACTAGGCAATAATAGGTAGTAACCCTATAATACTATAAGATCCATTAACGCTCGAGGGCGAGCGTAAGGAAAGGGAAGCCTATTAAGTACTAGAGATACTAGTAGTAATTAAACGCGTTTAAATAATACGCAATATATATAAGAAGATAGCTAACAATTTAGTAAAAGCGTAAGTATATTAGAAGGCATACTATAATAAACACTATACGCCGATAACATTTAAGTAAGGCGATATAGTTATACTAAGTATAAAGAACTTACGTATACGTAAATATCTATTACTAGATAGTAAGTTACGTCTAAAGCTTACGTCGAGATATATTAGTCTATTCTACGTATAAGAAGTTAAAGGTAGCGCTATATAAGTATATTAATTATAGCTACCGCTAGCCTATACGATCTATAATATCTTCTATATATCCCTTCTTAAGCTATATTATCTCTATAAGGATAATAAAGCGCCTACTAAGACTAAAGAAGTACTAGATAGCGATAAAGAGATATAGTAGGTTAAGCGTATTCTAAAGGATAGAACGAAGGATAGATAGAAGGAATACTTATTACGTTAGTAAGGGTATTTACCTAAATAGGACTTATAGAAGAGTAAGAAGTTCTTTAAGGATATAAGTAAGTTATTAGATAAGTATTAGACTACTAAGAAGGATAAGAAGAAGGCTAGAAGGGCTATATAAGACATCGCTATTCTACTACTAACTCTTCTAAATAATAACGGTCGAGTCTTCGAGTAGACTAGCCGCCGCCGAGCGGACGTAACTTTACTAGCGCCTAGATAACAAGACCTATACTACGTCGATAAGCTCGAAGAGACGATCCTAACGGTATGTATATTATTCTTTAGGGTTAGTAACCCTACTAGGGTTAGGGTTAGGGTTACTAACCCTAAGCCCGATTGCAAAGTTATCTCAAATAGCCTATTTCCTCGAGATCTTCTATTATCTTCCCGAGGGTTATATAACCCTAGCGTAACCCTAGTAACCCTAAGGGTTATTACTATAGTAACCGTATTATTTGCAAAAGTCCTTCCCTTTAGCTTCTAATTCTATAGATAGGTCTATATTCTACTACTATAGTAACGACAAGTAAATAAATAAATAAATAAATAAGTAAATAAATAAATAAACAAACGCTACTTACGAGACCCGAGAACCTAGAATATAGCGTATAAGTATACTACCTACTAATCGCCTACTAACTATTGCTTTACTATAAGATATCGCTTTCCGTCTCTTTAATATCTTAATAATACTATAGTAGCGTTAGATATATAGTAACGAGAATATCTTTAAATATAGTATATTTAACGAGATCGGAAAAGATAGAGCTAGTAGAGCGAAGGAGATTAGTAATAACGATATTATTATTAACTATAATAGTACGTTAAAGGATATATCGGTATCGTACCGAGTATTACTAGTTAATAAAGGAATTAAGGCCTATACTAAAGAAGAAGTAAAGTCGGCGCTAAGATAGCTAAACCTCGCTACTACCGATAGCTATTAATATTACTTGTTATTACTACGATATACGTAATCTTATATACCTATACGTATATCCTCTAGTATTCCGTAATAGTACGCTACTACCTCCTACCTTTCGTACTATACCTATCGATAGTACTACTATCTAGTAAAAGATAAGGCTAGTATATATAGTACTAGTCGAGGGCAAAAAGGAATATAATAGATATTACTAGAGTAAAACTATAGACCTAAGCTACGTAGGGCCTATACTACGGATAAGAGGTTACTCCTTAGTATTAACCCTAATATCTATATCCGAAGATATAGCTACTCGACTTATAATAGGCTATCTCTATAGAAACTAGACGAACTATGTTTTTAGTTAATTAAGGGCTAACTAATCTAGCTACTTTAGATATAGCTACAAATCCTAAGAATTTACTTAGAAGACTTACTTTAAATCCGATATTCCCTACTATAGGATAAAGGGCTCCTATAACCTAGCTAGTAGGGCTCCCGGTATTATTCTATTTAACGGTAGAATAAGCAAGTACTAAGCTATCGCTCGAAGTAGAGGAAGAGCTACAATACCTCTTACGTTCGCCTATTATAGTAGATAGAACGTACTTGTTTTATAACGGCTTCTTATTAGTTACTAGCTTCGAGTTTTTATAGTAATATATTACTTAACTTACTATCTATAGTAATAGTATAGTAGGGACATTGTCGCACGGTCGTTAGAGGTAAAGTTTAGATATATAACATTATTTAATAATTGCGGGTTTAATCTAGTATAGATTAAACAACTTATTACGTACGCTAAGTTAGTAGCGATTAGTAGTAATTAGGGTCGAGGGAAATAGCGAATAGGCTACGAGGGCGCGGCCTTTAGAAGGGAAGCCTATATTAGCTATATATAATTAGTATATAATCGGCTCGAGTAAAGCTAGGATCTAGGTACCTTAGGTAGGGCTTAGCGCTAGCCTAACTTCCTAATCTTCCTCCCTCTCCTCTTAGACCTCTATCGAATACTACATTTATTTACTAACTACTATCTACCTACTTACATAACCCGTATTATACTAGACTCGGTATTAATAGATAATTAGTTACTACTAGATCCTAGAGCCTCTACGATATAACCCGAAGTATATTGTCTTAGACCTACTAAGCTAGAGTCTTATAACTACGCAACTCTTTAGTAGTAAGAAGTTTGTTACGGACCTTCCTATTGTTCTATAATATAGTGTCCTTAAAGCGATCGAGTATCTATATAAACTCGGTATCTATAGTAACTATACTAGAAGCTATAAGCAAGGCTCTATACTTAATAATACGCTTTATAATCTATCTACGAATAAGGCTATCTATGCCTTTAATAGTACGTTGTCTAGTAGGCCTATTATCGTTATACTACTTCTAGTAGCGCTTAATTATATCTCTTATTTAGCCTTCGACATAATAGCTAGAATTGGCTTCGAAGTACTTAATAATTAGTAAGGCGAAGTTATCGGATATACGGCTATCTCTATAGACCCGATTATAGTCGTCTTTAACCCTATTAGGTAGGTCAAAGTTATACTACGAGTCCTTAATAACGATAAGAGAAGATTGCGAGTCGCTTTCTAGTATAGGTTATTAGACTATAGCCTATTATTATCGCTACAAATAAGCTATTAAAGAAGTATCTATCCCTCGAGGAATAACTAGCCTTACTAGAGTTGAAATTAGCGTCTAATCTATACTACTATCGCTATAACTTGAAGCTTTATTAGTTAGTAGGCTAGCTATAGATATCGAGCGACTATATAGCTACTAGATAGGCTACTCGATAGTAGGTAGCGGGCTTCCGAGTAAGTACTACGGTAGTAAGGATAACATATCTATATAAAGAGGTAGACCTTATAGAGGTACTCGAATAGGTATAGGTAGTACTAATAGTAGGTAAGCTAGAGTACTAAATACTAGAGTTAAAGAGCTAGAACCCTAGTTAATAACTCGACTAGGACTAGAGGGGATACTTAGGATAGCTATTATCGAGAATTTAGATAGGTTTACTAATAATCTAAGACCTATACTACCTCTAGAAGTATCTCTTATCCTATAGCCTTTATACTATAATTAAACCTAGATTCTAGGCTCTATTTTACGGCCTCCTATTACAAGCCTAGCTTCTAATTATAGTAACGTCTATATACCTAGACTCTTATATATATAAAGTAGAGCCCTCTCGTACCCTTCGAATACCTAATAGCTATTTCTACCTTACTATCGCTATACGTAGTATATAGCTTATTCGGCGGTACTAAGAAGCTATTTTAATAAGCTAAGCTAATTAGGGGTATAAGCCAAGCCGATTAGGGGCTACCTTAGGGCTACCTTTAACTTCTTATAGTTAACGAAGGATTATAACCCCTACTAATCGTAAATATAGCGTCTTATATGCTTTTGAATACGCGCATTCAAAAGTACGGTCTAGGCCTACGAGTTCATGAATTCACCCTTATTCGAATGGGCGCTCGAAGGATGCGGTAGTAACCCTCGTATCCACCTTATACACCGAATAGGCGACTAGGCGGTGGAATCGCGCTTTCTCAAGGTCTCTATTAAGGTTTGTGAAGTGGAAGGTGGGGCACGTGCTTCCAGGCTGAGGTGACCTAACTCCGATTCCACTTCCGATCCCAGCACTCACCTGTACATTCCACTCGACACTTTTTGCGACTTACTGAAGGCTGGCAGATATTGGGCAGAAAGACTGCGAGAATATCATCGCCGAAAACTCCTCACGCACGCTTTCTCGCTCGAGGCCCTCGCTTGGTTCGCTGAGGTTTGCGGCCAAAAATGTTGAAGATATGGAGTATGAAGCAGCAGCAGCAAAAGAATGACGCTGCTGCCGGCGCATCCAAGAAGAAGAAGGTCACGGCCGCTCAGTTACGTGTCCAGAAAGGTGAGCTATTATCCTCGAGAGCGAACCGCATAGCAAAATGACTAATACATCCTCTCCTTTCTTGTAGACCTCTCAGAACTCTCCCTCGGCTCAACAATGAAGACCGTCTTCGAAAACCCCGACGACATCCTCAACTTCACCCTCATCCTCACACCCGACGAAGGCCTCTACAAAGGCGGCGTCTTCAACTTCTCCTTCGCCATCAGCCAGAACTTCCCCCATGAGCCACCGAAAGTCAAGTGCAAAGAGAAGATCTATCATCCAAACATCGATCTCGAGGGAAATGTGTGCTTGAATATTCTAAGAGAGGATTGGAAGCCTGTGCTCAACCTGAATGCGGTGATTGTTGGACTGCAGTTCTTGTTCTTGGAGCCTAACGCGAGTGATCCGTTGAACAAGGAGGCGGCGAATGATCTTATGAGTGATCGTGATCGGTTCAAGAGGAATGTGAGGAGTGCTATGGCTGGTGGGAGTGTCAAGGGCGAGAGCTTTGATCGGGTCATGAAGTAGGAGGGGAGCAATATGTGGTTGAAGTGCAGTTTGATGGTTAAGAGCACTTCTGAGTCCACCCGCGTTGCAATGGCTTCGATCCTGGCAAGCAAGAGGTGACAGGCGATCCACTGCGTAGATGAGGCGCAGATGGAATGCATCATGGCATCATGCTCGCGGCGCTTTTAGTTTTGCGTACGATACCCACGACCGGCGGAGCGACCGCTTGATACACACGATCTCCTTGATGTCTTTCAGCGAAACAGACACATTGGCACTTGAACGTTCCCTTTCCGACTCGACAGCCCGGCGTGCGCCAGAGCTCTGCAGCGATGGAGAAGTGCATTCATGAGATGGCGAGAAAGGCGGCTAGGCAATACCCGCACTCAACCAGCATGGGACGATCAAATGCGATATGCTGATGCCGCTAGAAGACCGTTAGGAGTAGCAGGAGTTGATGCATTATTTCGTGGTTCTCATGGCAGGCACTGTGCTGCATATAGCGTCGGCGCAACGATTCAGTCATTGAGCGAGAGTGTACAACGACCTGCGAACAGAGCTAGACCTAGATGCTCAATTCTTCACCTCAACCTCTTGCCACTCTCATGCGTTTCGACACAATGGCTCTCAAGTTCATGCATGCGGTTCCCCCGCTAACACTGTCAGTCAGTCATCTCACCACGAGGAAACGCCACCGCGTATACAGGGTTTCATTCATTTACTGTCGTCCATTGCACCCGCCCACCACACACACCTTAAAACCAACCCCTTCATTCCCCGTTCCTGGAACCTCCTTACAACTCCTCGAACCTTCTCACATCATACAAATGTTGATCCGTGGTCTCCAGCACCTCCAATGTCGCCCCAACCGCAATCTTCCCCTCACTCTTCGGAATACACATCATTCCGAAACAAGGCTTCCACCTCGCCGGCCCCCCATCATCAACCCTCCGAAACTTCATCAGAGTATCCCAAGGCTGTTTGGGATTTTTCTCCGCAGTATCGGGATTCACGTTCGGAACTTGACATCTCGCACAGCGAGCAACCACGTCCAAGTCTATCCTGTAGAGCGCCTCCTCGGCGGGAATGGAAGTGTTGATCCGGATTCGTTTCCAAGTGTCCTCCTCCCAGGGATGGGAGTCCCGACCGCGGATTATAATGTTGGGACGGAAACGTTCGATGGTCAGGGCTTCTTCTGTGTCAGAGGGAAGGTTGAGGCGTTTGTTTAGGTCTTTGATGGAGGCTTCGGAGGCAATTTGTAGAGACATGACGTCTGCGAAGTGGTGGGGGATCTCTTGTCCGTATAACTCTTTGCGGCCGTTGATTGCTACCATTCTGGAAGTGGGACCTTTATAGACGAGTGCGACGGGTTTGGAGAAGAATTCCGAGAAAATTTCGTTGATTTCGTCGGAGTAGATGTAGCCATCTGTATCTTGATCCCAGATATTTACGGTCTCTAGGGTCGTGTTTTCGGACAACCAGGTTTGGGTTGGGAAGGCGGGGATCACGACTCGACCGTCTGTGCCATGGATGGAGACTTCTAGCATTTGTTGGCCTTTGAAGGTGTCGGTGCCTTCGATGATGTTGGTGTCGATTAGTGTCATTGAGGGATCACCACGGATTGTGAGGAACTTTTTGTCGGATTTGGAGATGAACATCCAGTTTCGGTCGAGAGTGAGGCCGGATTTTTTGAGGCGTGTTGAGTCGATTTCGATTCCGCGGCAGGACTTGATGGGGTAGATGCGGAGGGAGATGACTTCGCTGGGTGGCGGGATTGGAGGGCGATTCCCCGAGTCAACTACTCCCTGGCCAGTTGCGATGGCGGCGTTGAGTTTATCCTTGGTGAGGTCGACTGTGTTGCCCATGTTTGCGTATAAGCCGATAGATACCACGCCGATGACAACGGCCATGAGCAGAAGCCCGGACTTATCGACTTTGCCATCCCAGAATCGTGGATTGTGCAGGAGCTCCCGAATGTGTTCTACGAAATGTTCGAACATGCTGACAGCGCCAAGTGATAGAAGGTCAATTGATGGAGATCTTTCGATCGAACCAGCGCAGGAGAGGGGTTGATACGCCGGGCAGTGTACTTATGCGGGTTTCGAATGACAACCTTCTAAACAGATTACCGCTTGCTGTCTGGCGAGATGAATGCTTTTCGGTGTTGCGCTGTCCCTGTCTATTCATGCGATCCCAGCACGGTGGGTCTGAAGATCGTCGCGTGTGTAAGTGAAGGGAAGAGATGAAGGCGGGACGGAGTGAGGAGGCATTGAAAGTCTTGGCAGAGACAGTTCCGTCATGCAAACCTTATTTCATCGCGTATGTCTGCGCACATATTGATGAAGCTTATTACTGAGATTAAGAACTTTCACAAGCCTCTCATGACTAGTACAGACGCGTCAAAACCGAAAGATGTCATGTTTGCAAAAAAGATGGTTAGGATATGATCTATTTTTTTCCGCTTAGTTTGATAATAGAACCGGGTGGGGTTGGGGATGTTGAGCTATTAGTATGGCAATATTGAGGATTATATATAACAAGGGCGAAGAGGGTAGTCGCCGGAGGACTGGAAATAATATTCCAAGCTCTCTATTCCCCGCAAAATTTTCCTTATTGGAATGGCTAGACTAAGCCAAGCTTCTCATATGCAAAAAGATTAGGAGACTCTGACTCGTTATGCAAGGAAGATGTCTGTCAATAATAACGTGTTTGTAGGCCAACTCTAACTTGCCGAACTAGCCGCACCATGTATGCTAAGATCTCTGCATCGCTTAGGAAAACCAAAAACCAAAAAAAGAACGTCCTTGAACCTCGTCCACCATGTGGCGATATGCTATGCTCCCAAACGCCACGCTTTGACTCTGACCAAAGTCAGACATTACAGTACAATACACATTATTGCGCCGAAAATTGACTTTCGTGATTCCCCCTGTTTCAAAGTATGTGTTTCTTCATGACTTCGTTTGATACGTTCTTCTTCCATTCTCTGTCTGTCGTCGTGGGTATCTTCAATATGCTATAGCCAAATCGCCAACGCTAAGGATCCGAGAGCAGCAATCGCTCCGGTGAATGGAATGAGAGTGGTTGTTGACGCGCTACTGGAAGGACTTGAGCCTTCCGCATTCGTAGGTGACGCAGTGCCGGAAGACGATGCGCCTACGGTCGCTGCTGCCCCCCCGTGCATAAACGATGCCACAGTTCTGCTGGACGCCGTTGCTGTTGCTGGGAAGAGAGTTTCGTAGATGGTGGCGATGGCTTGACCGTGGGAGCCGATCTCGACGATTTCGAGTAGGGTTGCGTGTGGTGAGAGACTGATCACATATGTGTGTCCATCAATCGTAATGGTCTCCATGTCGTTTGGTGTCAGTGTCTCTCCATCGATGATGTAAGTAGCGCCATTGTTGATGGCAGTAAAGGTGTGTCCGCCGATCGTCAACATCGGAGCCGCCGTGGGCTTGACGCCGTATGCTCCGTCGATCTGCGATGTTGTCGAGCCTCCAGCCGAAGCTATCATGATAGCTGTGCCTCCTGGGAGGAGTGAGACTGTCTCGTCGCCGATCGTGATGGTACCTCCAATCGTAAGCGTTTGTCCGTCAATGACATAGGTAGCGCCAGAGCCAGAGTCATATTCGATAGCAGTGTACGTGTTGCCATTAATCGTCAAGATCGGAGCACCCCCTGATGCCGCGCCTACCATGCCTACATATGAAGTCGCAGTCTGGCCATTGGCGATGGTTACGAGCTGATTCGCTTCATCGTTAAGAGAGATGGTCTCCAAGCCATGGGGCCCATTGAAAGTGATGGCGCCACCAGGTGTCAATGTCTGGCCCGAGACGATGTATGTCGTACCGCCGTTTGCCGAAATCATCGTTCCGTCCACAGATAGCACGGGAGGTGCTGTGATGGTCGCCATGTCCTCGCCATTCGATCCTTCCGCTCCAATGGGCTGAATCAGTCCATTCACGACAACATTGGATCCATCAGCAGGCAAAGAGATTGTGGTGCCTGAGACGACGATAGCCCCTCCAGGCGCGAGAATTTGCCCGCCAATATTGTACGTGCGACCAATATTCGGCTGATAGACGGTGCCTCCAACGGTGAGCAATGGTGCAGGAGTGATGGCAGGAGGCGATAGCTGGGAACCAACCCCATTCAGTGCTACTCGCGTTGCGTCTGGCGCCAAGCTGATAGTAGTGCCTTGTACGATGACTTGTCCTCCTGGCGTCAAGACAGAACCGCCGATGTTGAACTGGGTGGCCGCATTCGCCGTGAAGACCTGCGATCCAACGGTGATCAGTGGGATGTTGGCTAGCGCTCCTGGATGTGAGGTGGGCGAGGAAAGCTGAGCAGCGGTCCCGCCAACCATAATGGCGGTACCGCCAGGAGCAATGGAGACCTCTTGTCCGCCAACCGTGATGGGTGCGCCGCCCGCTGACGCCGTCTGGCCAGAGATCACAAACGCGCCTCCTCCCACGTCGGTGGCTGTGACCATGGAAGTGCCGACGCTGAACACGGGATTCTGTCCCGGTTGAACTATGGGACCCGAGCCAGAACCAGAACTAGGAGGAGGAGCCGGACGAGCAAGTCCACCTATTCCAGATGCAATGGCACCCACAGTCGGATTTGCGAAAGTCTGTTCAGCATTGCTCAGAACCTGTGCGGCATTCGTAGGCTTGGTGTTTGCAGGCTGGGCAGCACTGATGATGGCCGAGAGGATGGGCCCGACGTCATTTCCGCCACCTGGAGTGGGATTGTTCACTCTGGTTGCAGTAAGCGTTATCCCGCTGAAAACTGCAGTCACAACGCTGTTCGTCGCGGTCGGGTCTTGAGGAATCTGCAGATTCAGGTCGCTGCTCTCGATATGCGCAGTAAAGTGAACGGGTACAAGTGGACCTCGTGAGGTAGTTGGCGCGACAGCGCTGACTCTGTCGGGACCTGCCTTGGTCGGAAGCATCAATTCAGTGTCAGAGGATTCTACATGAGCAGTCAGTGGGGCCCAAATAATGCCTGTGTCGGTCGGAGTTGTTTCGACAAGTGACAGGCCGGAGGGTAAAGTAGGCGTTGGTGTATCAAGCGAAAGTACAGATTGTACTATGCCAGCCGGCGTTGCGACAGCTGCAGCGAGCACCCTTTGCACCACTACCACTACAGTCGGCTCGGCGTCGAAAGTGCCGAGCGACACGCTTGATAGTGGTACGCCAGCATGCTCTTCAACTGCTCGCAAAACGGCTGCGTGTATTTTGCCCTTGACCAGTATGGCGTTGACAGCATGTGCACTTTCTTCGTAATCGAAGCTCAATGGCTCGGATAATTGGTGCACGGCAGTGGTCGTCACGCAACGCACCGTGCCATTGGACGCAGGCAGAGGTTGCTTGCTGATGATCTCGACTTGACTGAAGTGCACTACATTGGTTCCTTGCGCGACTGTGCTCGAGCTACCGATGGTAAGTGCTGCAGGGGTGGGAGTCACGACGACGCTCGGGATGGAGCCGTGGGAAGTGGTTTGATTGACAGGAATGTATGCTGTCTGCTCGACACTTGTTGTCGCTGCTGCGATGGGAGTCGGGGTGTCCCAACAGGAGTACTCCAGCATGGTCGAGTTCAGTGCGGTATTGAAAGCAGTCATCGAGGTACAAGAGGGAGCTTCCACAGCCGAGGTGATGTTGAGAGTTTCACTTGCAGGCACCAGCGTCCACGCGGTAGAGGAGTCATTGTGGTCGTACTGGATGACGAATGTTGAGTCGACTTGTGTGTAGGTGTCGGGGTACCAGTAGTCGAGTGATGCGCTGGCTATGTTCAACGTGGCTCCTGTACAGGAGTATGGCGATGCTGTGAAGGCGGCAGTTGGAAGGTGGCTGGAGGCATTGTTGGGCGCATGATGGACGAAGGTGGAGGAGTGTACAATAGCATGGCTACTGCTGCTATATGTCGACTCGGTGGCGGTGGGTGATGGTAGTGGCGGCGGGTGGATGTTTGTGAGGTTGTTATACGGTCTTTGGTGTCGAAGTGGTGGTGGTCTTGGAAGGGGGATGTGGTGTGCCGCGCTTGTGGCTGCCAAGACTAGCAAGAGGCTTGCCGCAACAGGCAGCAGCATGATAGCCTTACGATACAGTGTGTTGCTCCATGGGTGAAGAGTCGAGAGAGAGTCAAAGTCACGGCGGTGTGAAGATAGCAGCAGCGGGAGGCGAGGCGAGGCGTACTGCTTGTGGCCGTGGCGAGGGCTTCCACATTGGCCGTGGCGAGGCAGCATATGCAGGACTGTGGGCCGAAGGAGTCGGGTGTCTGAGCGACTTTTCCGAAAGGGTGTGCCGGTGGTTGGAAATCCTTCACCGACCCGACGCCTTCCTCGAATCCTCCGTCTCGCACCCGCACCTGCCTTCTCGCTTCGTGGCTGGACGCCTTCCTCAATCCTCCGTCTCGCACCCGCACCTGCCTTCTCGCTTCGTGGCTGCACGCCTTCCTCGAATCCTCCGTCTCGCACCCGCACCTGCCTTCTCGCTTCGTGCCTCGGACGCCTCCCGCCATCATGGAAGCAGAAAGGACGCCGAACGGCACAGTCGCTCTTTCCTCCTGCTGCTGCCCTTCTCCCAATCAATGGGCACCTCCTTCCTCGCCTGCGGGCTGCTCCTGCCCACTTCGCTGCTGTCGTACCTGCTACACGTGAATGCTCTCCGCCTTGACACGCGGCACCCGCACGACAACACCACCTCCTCCACCTCCACCTCCATACCGCCGCCCATCTCCATCAACCCAGACCAGAATTGGGACGGCATTGATGGCCCCTGGAATTCCTTCACCCTGCGCGTCGGCACCCCCGAGCAGACCGTGCGCACATTCGTGTCTTTCGCCTCATATCAGACGTGGGTAGTCTTGCCGGAGGGCTGTCAGGCGGCGGCGTCGGAACGTGCCTGCGCCGAGTCGCGGGGGAGCCTCTTCGCCAGGAATGAATCGTCCACATGGCGTGAGCAGGGCATCTACGATTTGTGGATAGAAAAGAATCTCGACTACACGGGAAACGCCATGTACGGCTACGATACAGTAGCGCTGGGCGGCGTAGGCGAAGCTGGCCCAACCGTGAGCAATACCACCGTGGGCGCCTTGGCTGTCGAAGACTTCTACCTGGGACTGCTCGGGCTCAACCCCAAACCAACGAACTTCACCACCTTCAACCAAGGCTCGCCAAGCTACATGACCCTGCTCAAGGAACAAGGCTACATCCCCAGTCTCTCTTTTGCTTACACCGCTGGAGCCCAATATCGCTTCACCGCTGTCCTCGCCTCGCTGACTCTGGGAGGATACGACAGCAGTCGCTTCATCGACAACAATGTGACCTTTCTGTTCGCTGCCGACAATGAGCGCGACATTGTCGTCGCCATCCAGGACGTCACCACCCCTTCTCACATCTCGTCCAACCCAACAGCCACAAAACTACTCCCTTCGCCATTATACGCGTACATCGACAGCACAGTGCCTGGCATTTGGCTCCCAATGGAAGCATGCAGAGCGTTTGAGCTGGAATTTGGCCTTGCATTCGACAATGATACTCAGCTTTACCTCGTGAATGATACCCTGCACAACTCCCTCCTGCACCGGGACGCCAACGTCACATTCACCCTCGCCCAGGCCATCACCGGTGGCCCAACAGTACACATCACTCTGCCGTATGCCGCATTCGACCTGACCGCCAAGGCCCCATTTCGAGGACCAGACTCGTCGACCGCCGTCTCGAACGATACCCATTACTTTCCACTTTTCCGCGCTCAAAACGACACCCAATACACTCTGGGACGCGCGTTCTTGCAAGAAGCATACATTTCCGTTGACTGGGAGTCCGCAGTCTTCAACGTCTCCCAAGTCGCATGGACGGAGAACGCTGAAAAACAGCTGGTTCCCATCATTCCAAGCTCCGAAGGTGCCGGTGCAGGAGCGCGCGCTTCTGGAGACGCCGATAAGTCCAGCCGTCTGATGCCCGGCGCCATTGCCGGCATAGCTGTGGGCGCCATTGCCGTGCTTGCGCTCCTTGGAATCCTGCTCATGTTCTACTTCCGCAAAAAGAGGCTAGCTGCAGTCAAGCGGCGGATCGAAAGTGAGAAGCTATCGGATGACGCGTCCACATCCGCAGCTGCAACGACGGTGCTGAGCGGAAAGCGGAACAGTGCTTATCATAAAGCGGAACTCGAAGGATCCTCCTCTACACCCTCTGGGCCTTTCAGTGACCGCCACAGATTGGCCTCTGCAATTGGCTCCATCAGTGAAGACACACCTCGCTCGATGACCGTACCGTCTAGTCCTGGCTATTATATGACGACTGCCGGTGCATCAACACCTTCTTCGCCGTCTGCAGCGGAAGGAACCCGCTCGAGCACACAGAGCGGCAGTTTCCTCATGTCGCCTTCATCCGCGACTGCCAGCGAAGCTGACAGTAGAGAGCGGAAAGTGTACGAAATGCCTGGAGATATGCCTGCTATTCGTGAGAAGGACGGTCGGGCGCTGAGCGAGAAGGAGGCGATCCAACGTCGTGAGCAGAAGTACAACGGAGTCGTCTCAACGACGCCAACATCGTCGGAGCATCCTCGAGAAGGACTGCGCGACCCCAGACGTGTCAATCCAGAGGAGATTGTGGAAACGGACATCAGCCCCGAACCTCGAGATACAGCCGCCCTTCGTCGAAGATTTTCGTTTGAGAACCAGCCTGGGAGCACAGAGGAGCTCTACGACTAATTTCATGTTTGTCAATTCATATGGAAGCGCGGCGTTGGTGGATATGACAGGGGAATTGGACGACAGCACAAAGTAGTGTCTTCATCACGGAATAGCGACAGACTAATCGTCAGGTTCATAGTTACAGAGTTTGGCCTAATCTGGCAAATGCCACGACACGAGGCAAGCATCATTCAACCTCATCTCAATGCCGACCAAGGTGCAAAGCACTTCTCGTGTCATCACTCCCTCGACAAATAGTGAACGGATACGATTCGTCCTGGTAGTGGGGACAGCAAATTAATGCCGCTGAGGTGCCGGTCATGGTATAGCAAGCGTAGGGAAGGAAAAAATGAAAAGAAAAAACAAAGTCATATGAATGAATGGATACGGTTCATGTAGCATTTACAGCGCCTATCATAACAGCGAGCGCAGATCCATGAAACAGAGTCGGAAGTAGTACCATGAACGCCAGTCTATGATTTCAATGATACAATTCCTCCTTGTTCCTTCCAATCATGCAATGCGTAATGCTCACCAAAGATGCAAGTCCCCAAGCTTCCTAGTAAAAGCTATTCCTATCCCGATGGCTCCTTACTGGTACATAAGCAGCAGGCGAAGATCGTTGCCTGCTGCTACCGATATCAATGCTTGAAATTTCTCGACTCAATGCGTCCTCATTGTACCCTCCCGGCGGATGCGAGAGGGGTACCTTGGGTGGGATGCTAGGCGGTCCGTGACCGCCAGAGCTCGTCTCACCGAAACTTCGAGAGTACTGCTGCCGCTGCTCATACGGGTTCGGGACTGGGTTAAAGTTCTCGTGGGCCCGTAAGGGCTCCATAGCTGGACCTGGACTTCTAGAAGGTGACTTCTTGAAGAGCTTGTTTGGAGTGGGCCGCGGTTCTGGAGTCGGCATGGGCGAAGACTTGTTTCGGAAGTTGACGACAGTGTCTTTCGACAGGTGTCGTGGTCCAAAATCTCGATCACGGCCAGTGCCATACGTTTTGGTCGGTGTCTTCTTTTCGGGTTCTGGCGCCCATGAGTCCACGGGGAGATGGTCAGATGGGTCAATTTCTTGCCCGTGCCAGCCAACGATGGGTCCTTTGGGTGCTGCGCTAGCTTCAGCGCCCGGCCCTTTCGGGTTGTGCACATCGAAACTGTCGGGCGAAAAGGGTGTGCCAGAGCCTTCTGACATGGACGGTCTGGGTGACACAGACTTTCGAAGTGGTGGGTTTCGGCCAACCACCGTTGCTCGGACCCTTTCCGGCTGTGAGGCGAGCTTTGATGTCGACAAAGGACTATCAGAAGACGATTCGAAAGCGCGAACCGGGAACTGTATGCTATACGAGTTCCTCGGTGGTGCCGAAGATGGCGCAGACTGAGGCTGAGGTTGTGGTGACACAGCTCGTGGTTTAATGAGTGGTACGGCATCCCGATTACGATAGTCGGCCTGATATGGAGGCTGTCGATCCGGTGTCTGATACGGCGTGGGATGTGGCCGGTAAGGGTTAGGACTTCTCGCTCTCGGAATCTCTTGAGACAGTGGATGCGGTTGCCTTGAAGGCGTACACTCCGCAACACTGTTGCGACCAGCAAATGGTCTGCCGTATGGTGAAGTTCTGGCATGCGGAGACAGACCTTGGCTACCTGGAGATGACAAATTCGGTGTCGAATGATGGCTCGCTTGGTAGGGCGACTGGCCAAATTCGTCCATCGACTGTCCTCTCCTCGGATGTCCCTGGCTTGGAGGCGTATGCTGAGGGGCATAGCCTCGCTCCATGCTTTGCAGAGGCGACGAGTTCGGCACGTACTGCTGTCTCGCGGATGCAGGCGTGGCTGCGTACCTTGGCTGCTGATACATCTGGAGGTGATGTGGCGAGGCTTGGTGCGACTGAGGCACAGCCGGAGAGCTATGACTGTGCATTGGCGGCGGAGGTGGGGGAGAACTGTCCAATCCGTCTTCTACGTAGGCCTGCTTGTCGGAATATGCACCATCATACTCGTCTTCCCAGCCAGGTGGCACGTCGTTCCTTCTTTGCCGAGTGTGTTGATATTGGTAGTCCAGATCCGGAATCGGTTCGGGAAAGTGCGTCGAGAGCTGGTAGTCATTCTCGTAGGCCTCGGATTTGTGGGCTTGCGGAATCACAGGGGCGGAGTGCGATTGTGGAATGCCAATATGGCTCATCGGTCTGGGTTGCAGCTGTGGCTGCGTTTGATGTCTAGGAGGCGTGAATATCTGCTGTGGACGTGGTGGCTGAGTCGAGGGTGCTCTTTGCGCCCTACTTGGCCCAAGCTGGGGCAAGAAATCGGGTGTTTGGACGGGCGCGTGAGGGTCGTGTTCTTGGGGATCTGGATGTTGGTCGTGTTCGCCACCATAGTATTGATCCTGAGGTGTCTCATACTGGGCTGAAGGTGCCGGAGAGCTGGCCTGAGAGACCACTGGCGTCTGTCCAAACAAAGTCGATTCGGACGCGGGATAGTTGTATGTCTTCGGACCGGTCGATGTCGCTCGCGGCAGGGTCTGGTAGTCTCGAGGACCATGCTTCGCTCTCCCTGGATTGGGTCGCTCCGGAATCACGACGTCTTTCGTGGCGGGAGCATTCGGGTTCACGGGCAATGGTCTCCTCTTCACCTTTGGCTGGAGTGTGCCATACTGCTGTTTCAGCTCGTCTGCCATGGACATCTGCTCTTCTCCCTTGTCCATCGGCTTTTGCCTGGTGTCGTAATACGTGACTTCCATGCGCACTTCTCCCGCATATTTGCCCTTGCACGTCAATCCTTGCCACGAGTCGCCCTTTCCTCCGCCAGGAACCACGATCGTAGCCAAGTCTACCCAAGCCTCTCCAATCAGATCCGTTCGCTTGTCTTCGCTGAAGACGGATATTTTGAGGGTGTAGTAGTCGGGCGAGTCGTGCACGGTAAAGCGTAGCTCTTGGTCCCTACATTGCCAATCAGTCATGTTTCAAGGCAAGACCGTGTCGCATCTCGCTTACCATCGCGGTGTCTGTCCTCCTCGACGATCCGTCTCGGTCTTGCGTGCCTCTTTCCCGAGTCTCGCAGCACAATAGGGATTCTGCTTGCCCATGGTCTTGCGATTGGGAAGGTTTTTGGCCCTGTCGACAACCAGGACCAGCGTGCCTATCTCAGGCCCATCGACGGTCATGTCGGCGAAGATGCCTGCAGCATGGGGGCCATTGCTGGCCATTTTCGAGCCCATTGCATTTATTCAACAATGCTCCCGTGCCGTACCGTCGCTTCCCTTCTCCGCCACTCGCAGCTACGACAACAAACAGCAAGTAGCGAATCGGTCTCGGCAAGACACCGCCGTTGGTTGCTATGATGGAGCCTGAGGCGTCGAGTGTTCGATGTTTGTTGACGCAGTGACGGGAAAGTTGAATTAGTCTTCTCAATGCCAGCCGTTGCCAACGAAGGCACTACCAACGGACCAAGTGAAAGCGAGGGTAAGAGTGAGAGGAGTGTGTACAGACGAAGATGGGAGAAGTGGTCCTCATAGCGGATCGTGGATGGCTGGAGAATGCGCGTCCAGCCACAAAAGAGCATGGGCCCTTGCGTTTTGCCAAGCAAACGCCGCTGACGGCCTCAGGCAGAACGTGTGCTTGCCCGCGCCCCTGACAGCTTCTGCTCGGCTGTTCGCTTCTGGTGAACATCGCGATTCGCGCATCTTTCTGCACGGTCGAGTGGGAATTCTTGATCCACAGCTTCCTAGACTTGCGTGGGATGGGGGAGCATGGCTCGCGCTCCCGCATCTCGTCAGCTAGCATGTGACAGAACACAAGATAGACTTTGACATCTCCCTGCGCGGATCACTACGGGCTCGGCACTTCCACTGCACCTCCCAGGTCCTACCCACGGCAAGCCTTGGACAATCTGCTTCTTTGGCGCTATACAGTCTTACAGATGACGCGCTCCAGCGTGGATGGTGTTCGACATCAAGAGCATAAGCACCGAGAGGCCGATCTTTGACATGGGCCACCGGACTTATCGCTTCTTGACAGCTACCTGATTGATCGCCGTACGTTGGCTTGCTCCTGTCCGCGACAATGGACCCTCCACAAACTCATGCCAGGCTGGGAGAACGACATCACCTTGGCAAGAAGCGCTGCACCTAGGAGTGCTCAGAACGCTGGGGCTTTCTGGATCCGCTTCCGATACTGATACTTACTGTCATACCTGCCAGTCCGTCTCTTTCGGACGTATGTCACCATACTGAACTGTACAGCCATTGCACGTCTTCGTACTTTCCTTCGCGGACATCTGCATAGACTCTCGGAGTACTGGAACACGACAGGTGTCAAGCTTCCTCATATTACGGTGAGCTGGGTGAGCCTTGCAGAGTCTAAACTATGAGCGAGGGGCGATCCGACCACTGACAAATGCTATCATTAGAAGCATAGCACGACTCAACTTCATCTCCGCCTAGGAGTGGCGGATTTTGTCAAGTATGGCGGTGGTCAGCATCCTCTTCGGTGATGGCGGCGAGACACTGCTTGCGGTGACTTGGACATGGACTGCGATAGCCACGATTTTCTTCCTCTTTAGGACATGGTACGCCTCACGAGAGCCATCAAAAGAACATGCCTCTCTTTTGGGCATACGATGGGACTATGCAGCGGTCACTGTGGCCTATGTGAGATCTATTTCGCGACTTAAAGGCAGTCTGCTGACTGTCAAAGGCTGCCGCGCTCTGTTCTGAGGTCACTACGACAGTTGGCTATCGAATGGCACACTGGAACAAGCCACTCTTAGAAAGCTTGAAGCAAGTCGTACCGACTATTGTGTACGTTCACGCCTGAGGGAGGGAAGCGCTCTGCGTACTAAATCAGCACGTTATCAGCATTTCCAATGTCGTGGCGTACTTTAGTATGGTAAGTACAAGCCTCACAGCTGCGACTTGCATCTGCTGACACATTGGATCAGATATTCGGACGCTTAGCCATCATAGCACTTCTACTATCATTGCAGGGAACTGCTTACCGTCAGTGGCGGATCTCGCTCTGGATAGTCGGCGCTGCCCAGGCTATGGTCCTGGTCGCGCAAATGATCATCACGATCTGCCAATGTGATCCTCCACGGAAGCTCTGGGACTTACAGGTTCCCGGAAATTGCAACTTGCAAGTGTTCAGTCAAAGATTCGGTTACGCATCCGGGACAGTAGGCGCGTTCGCTGATTTCTATCTGGCTGCGTATCCTGCAATTTTCATCATCGGCCCCTTGATGAAGCTCTCTCCGTCAATGCGACTCGGTATCTGTATCATTCTTGGTGGAGGTCTGGTTGCTGGAATAGCGGGCATCGTGAAGATGACCTGCATAAATCATGTCGGACAACTGCAAAAAGACTATGCAAGATTCGTGATGTGGCAACTGTAAGTCCTCAAACCCCATGTATCAGTCACATCCTAACATCGCCGAGAACGGAAGCCTGGTTCATCGTCATCTTCGGCACATTACCAACAGTAAAACCCGTCTTTTTAGCCATCGGCAGAGGTCTCAAATCTATCGGCACTCGACTCATCAGTACAAGCACGGACCACAAATCTTCTAAAGGGCTCACACACAGTTTGACGAGCGGTACTGGGATGTCTGGATCCAAGGCCGGATACAAGCCTTCGCATCCGAGGAGAACGAGTGAGGTGGCGTTGACTGATCTAAGCATGATGGGAAAGATGGAGGGGAGGAATTCGTTCGATAATGAACATGATGAGCCGTGGCATGATGCTGAGAGTGGGCATGCGAGTCAGAGGCGGTGGTGAGATTTAACAAAGTTTGGATGATAATGCTGCTAATACAGATGAGTCCGGCTCGGGACGCTTTTGTTATGCTGAGCTGGATAATGAGGAATGCACGATTCATGAAACCATGGCCATAACCGACTGTTCTCTCACTGGCCTTTCATACTCGAACCAAATTTTGGGAGCCATGGCGATTTCTCATACTGAGAGCCCACAATAGTCTGATAATCACTAATAAACTGATCCTGGTCGCGCACGGGCTCGCGGGCGATGGTCGGTGCTTTCTGCATGTGCCCGCTAAATTGAGCCAAAGTGGGTCAAAAGCGGATTTGACCTTCAAGTGCTGATAGTACTTCTTTCAACTGGATTATCTCGTCTTCCGCCTTGATTAGACTTGGTACTCGAATAAACATGGCGCAAACTGATAAAATGGCGCTCCGAGACCATCTCGGGTCTCTCCCTCGAGAGCTGTACGACATCATCTTCGACTATACCTTTACACCACCAAGTCAAAACGGCGTAGTGACAGTTGATTCCAGCTTCAAAGGAGCGGCGGCCTCCAATGTGGACCGCGCAACCAACGCCCTCTTGCTGGAACGCTACAGCACCTGCACTGTCGTGGGCAACTCCAGGCACATTATTGCCGGCCTAAAGTCCTTCACGGGACGCGAGAAACTGCCGGACGTGCGCTGCTGGGTGTATGAGAGTCTTGAAGAGTGCTTGAAGTCCAAGCAAACTCAAATGCAGGATATTGCTACAATACTTTCGCTGCGGGAAAAACTACAATCGGAATTGGGAATGCGCAGGAATACGAGATGTGAGTTGGTTAAGGAATGGGTGAGTTGATCAATTCTGGGTTGGGAATTTTATGCTGATGGTCCATCAAGGCTCTGGACGACCTTGAGAACGAGTACAGCTTTCCTTGAATATCTGTGCGCGATCAGGCGATAGCGATGTGCAGCATATACCTCGTCACCACGGCTGAACCGTTGCCAAGAATGGGCAACACCAACAACATGAACTTCAGCAAACCTCATTTGGCATTTCTGCTTCCCACCACAATACATCACAACACGGCCCAAATGGCCGCAGACGACAAGTTGTCGCTCCGCGACCTCCTGGAGTCGCTTCCACAAGAGATCTACGACGAGATCTACTCCCTCACTTTCACACCCGACATGTCCATAATCCTGGTACAACATGTTTCAAGCATCGAGGATGTCCAAGATCGATGCTGCATCTGCTTCTCTTTACTTCAGTCAGTGCACATTTATCGGACGTCTACGCGATATGGTCAAGTGGCTACAGCACATCGAACATTGCCCTCCAGCCAACAGTGGCAACATCCGTTGCTATTTATGGGAGGATCCAGACCGATGGGCTCCATACGTGACCTACAGCGACAAGACCATCTCTATGACTCTTGAAGTAGAAGAGGTCGAGGCAGACTTCGGCAGGGGCTGTTGCTTGTGTCTTCCAATGTACTGGACTCGTCAAGAGGTATGCGACGCATGACAGTGGGCAAAGCACTTCGCCATGACAGACACTATACTAAACTCTCAACACAGGCGATGCAGGGTCTCGAGCTATCCTGAGCTGCGCATTCAAACATGCAATTGGCCAGCATGTACGACGAGACAGAAAACTTCCACAACTCACGCGCCCTCCCACTTCGACGGAGCCTGGCTTCGAATGATTGAGAGGAGTATTGACCGACAACATGAAGTACTGCAGTATAAACGTCGAAAGTAGAGAATGGTTCAGAGCTGTACTAGAGCCCAATGCGAATATTTTGAGCACTGGCCAACAGTGGAGCCTTATGTCATATGCTTCTTTGCCTTTCTCCCTGTCCCACTCCTCTATTCAATTCTCGAAGTTCTGAATCTACCACGTGTTGGATCAACATCTCCAGCAACCGAACATGGCTGCCGACGACAAGCGCAGTCTACAAGACTTCCTCGAGTCTCTTCCACGAGAGCTCTACGACGAGATTCGCGACCTTACCTTCGTCGCGCCGCCGCTGGATACCATCATCACCATCGACGATTCCTACCAGCCGCCATCTGTCGCGCAAGTCCACTCCGCCAGCCGCAACAAATTCCAGAGCGACTACTTCAAATGCGGCTTTGTGGGACACTTCGAGGACATCGGTCCATGGCTGAACACAGTCTATCGCTCCGCAGCCGCGCCTGAGAATGTGGCATGCTGGATCTTCAGTCAGGCCAAACATGTGCCGTCCAATCTCAATGCCCTGATGATGAAGGTGAAGGACTGGTTCGGCACGCTCTTCGGAGCTCGCGTCAAGGTTTGTTTCGTTAAAGGCGAGGTAAGCACAATTTTGTGAAAGGGGACGGACGTCGGAATACTGATGAGGATGTCATAGGCTGTCGCGAGAATTATGGAGAAGCAGTCTTGAGGCCTGGCAATGGAGCGACATGGTTGCTGCTGGAAATTTCCTTGGTTTCTGGAAAGTGTTCCCTCGGACTCGAAGCTAGGGAGGTTCGTGCAAAAAGAGACGAAGAGAATGTGGGCGTAAGACACAATCTGCCAATGTCACTCACCACATGCGCGCACTGAATTGTACGATGTCAAAGGTTGGGGACTCGAAGCGACGAGAGCGATTTGGCGAGTAGTGGTACGAGGAATGATGTCGATGCACCTCACCTGGCTACTCGTATCCACAGCGAACGGGACTTCATTCAATTTCTGCAGCCCCTTAGTCACGCTGCGCCTCATTTGTACTTCGCTCCCGCCTCCCATACATAATTGCAAACAGCTTAATCGCGCTGGTGACGCTGGAGCCTTGCCTATACCGCGCCACAACATCAAGCCATTCAGAAGGCTTGGACACCGGGTGTCTTGAAGACCTGTTACAGGAATTTTACGATGAGATCTACAACCTCACCTTCGCACCATCATCCAAAGACACCATCATCCCCATTGACGGCTCTTACCAGCCGCCACCAGTCTCTCGGATTAGTCACGCCACTCGGAGAACCTTTGAGACTGCGTACCAGGAATGCATTTTCGTCGGCGAAATCGAGCCTGTTAGTACCTGGGTGAATTCGTGGTAGGACGCTGTACGCTACCAGAATGTCGTGTGCTGGGATGATGAGGCCAAGGGACGAGGAACAGGACGAGTGGGCATGGGTGAGCTTTCCCTGAATGTCACTAGAGCTCAAGTATGGTTTTCGATAGCGATGCGGCGGTCTGAGACAGGCCACACGGCCAGAAGGAGGGAGTGCGTAGTCAGCACTTCGTCGGCCTCATCAAATTCTCCAGCTCCAGCAACCTCTGGTTCCTCGTACTGAAGTCCACATCATCAGAACTCACCAATTTATGATCCACCTCCCCATTAACCCACTCCGCATTAAACACCAACCCCGTTTGCTCCCTCCACCTCTCCGCCAGCGCTTTCACCTTCTCCGGCAACGGCACCTTCGATGGAGCCTGAAACCATGCGGGCTGATACACAAACGCAAACATAATCCTCGGCCTCTCCGTACGATTTGTTGTGAATTGATAGTACAGACCGAGACATTTATGATTTGCCTACTGAATTGCATGAAATATAGAAGGTAGCTAACTAGTTAGCCTTTATGTATTCTTGTTAGTGACCCTAAGTTAGTATATAATAGACTAAATAAGTCTATAATAGTAGCCCTAAATTAGTACCCTTAAAGGCTACCTATTATCGGTCCTCCTCTATTACCTTAGTATACTAACTAATATATAATACTTCCCTTTAGTTAGTTAGTTAATAGTTATTTATGAGTTTACTAATTACCCTTTACTTTAGTAGCTTTATATACTATATATACTTTAGCTTATGCCTTAATAAAGGTTACAAGCTCCTTTAGCTTAACTCTAGTTAGTTCCTAACCTTAGATTAGTATCCTTATTGTCCTTAGATTAGTTACTTCTTTACTTCCTTTAGGCTCTTATAGCCTATTAGCTTGCTTAACTAAGTTAGATTGTTCCTATACTTTCTTTTACTTCTTTAAGTAGTTATATGTTTACTAAATAGCTTAAGTATAGATACCTTATATCCTTAATCTTAGTACTTATAAGTCCTTTAATCTTTAAGGCTAAACTTAACTTTCTTCTTTCTATACTAATTCTAGTAACATTAAGCAATTTGCTTGTTATTTAGACTAGGTTATATCTTTTCTAACTCTTTAAAAACTCCTATATAAGGTAAGCTAGATATTAGCTATTATAGGGATCCTTGCTAACTTTAATAGGATCTATTATAGCTATTACAAATATAACTAATAGTTAGCTCTAGGCTATAGTTAATACTACTTTTGTCTCTAGATTTCATTTAAACAAGGTTAACCTTAACTAGTATTAATAGATACTTAAGGCCTAGAACCGTAGTAATAGTATTAGTTAGCCTATAAAGCTATCCTCTTAGTAGATAGGCTTCTTTAACAATACTACTAGTAATCTAATTCCTTTAGTCTAGTATTCTAGATTCAATAGCTAGGGTTCTATTAATATAAGTAGTATCGAGCTAAGGAGGGCCGATAGGTATAAATAGATTATAAACTATAATAGAAGCTATAAGGAGTAGTAGGGGCCAAAGTAGGAATAGTAAGTATATTATTATTATCTATAGGTTAGAGCTAAACCTAAAAGGTGTTAGCTTGGATTAGTTACATAATAGTTATTATGTAATCTAGTCTACCTTAGTATCCCTTACTAGGTTACTAACTAGACTATATATTCTAATACTCCTACTTAGATTAGTTAGTCTACAAATCCTAATTCCAACTAATATAATCTAATAAGAATTTCAATTAGCTAATTAGATACAATGGCTTCTAGATTAGTATAGTATATCTAATCTACTAGGTTCAATTAGACGTCCTAGTAGGTTAGGTATAACCCGAGAAATTGGGTCCGGGTTCGGTTTCTTAGTAGGAACCGGACGATTAGTTTAGGTTCGGGTTCTAGGACCTATACTAATTT
>LFZO01000285.1:0-44908 GCA_001578225.1 Pseudocercospora musae | reverse complement strand
ATAAGATCTATATACTACTTAGTTCTAAGTTAACTAAGAGGAATAAGCTAAAGGGCGATCTATCTAGTTAAGATAGTAAGTGCCTAGAATATAAGACTCTTACCTAGGCTAGTCTTAGCGATAAATAGGATATCCTATCGCTAGTAGATTAGAGCCTACAATACTCGAACTTATATATCTAGTAACTTTCGCTCTAGCTACTATAGAGACTAGTCGTATAGTCTATTAAGTATCTACCTTATCCTAGACTCGATTATAGGATATTATAAGTATATAAGGTCTATATTGTCTACTATATATACTATAGCGCGAATCGACTCTAGACTATACGAGTAGATATATTCGATTATATACTCGATAATATTATAAATTCCTCCTAGTTTAGATATTCGCTCTAGCTCTATAGGAACTAATACTATCGCTACGGGCCTTGTAAGCGGGCTATTTTAGAGGCTACTCTAGATCTAGCGATCTTTGCGAATACTCTTTCTTACCTAAGATAACTTAGTAGAAGTACTAAACCTATCTAATATAGTATAGAGCTATCCTATAACGTACTTTACCTAGATAGATTATAGAGTTATTAACCTTATATCGATAGTATTTACTATAAACGCGTTCCTACTTCTCTTCCTAATATAGGTAGTTAGCCGAGGCGTCGTAGTATTAGTAGGTAGCTAGGCTAGTAGTATCCTAGATCGAATCCTAGATCGAAGGAGAGAAGTAGGAGTCGACTCGCTAGTTACTTATAGTATAGCTAGATACTATAGTAGATTATCGCGAAGGCGTTAGGTAGGACTATAGTATAGGTAGGTCGAATCCGGTAGATAGATTATATAGACTACGATACGCGATTTTAGTACTTCTATAAGGCTATAGCTTAGTAGAGTACTTAATATTACTTAAAATTAAAGAATAAGGTTCTTTTTGTAATTATATAGTAATAAGACATAGCGGATTTTAAGATTTCTATATATAAAGAGTATAATCGCTATTTGTATTCTATCTATTCTCTTAATAGATTATGTAGCCTCTATAAAATCCAATAGAACCGGATTAGACGAAAAACAAAGGATATATAGTAGTCTATGTAGGAGGTTATTTAGGAAGCGTCGGGGTTGATTAGTGCCGCTACGGAAACTAGTAACTCTATCGCGGAACACGTGCAACACAATTACATGAGCACACACACACCTAGTTTTTCGTCTGATTGGAGATAGCGTTGGTGGCGTTCTGCCTCCACGACTCTAGGTGTCTTTCAAGCCCTTCGCGGAGACGTTAGCAGATAGTCCTGACTGCGCATGGACCCGGCGATTCGTTGTCATTGATATGCTCTGATCAGTAGCCAAAGAATCGAGCGTTTCCTCATCCAATGGTTGCTCAGTGTCCACACGTATCCGGTGGATTGTAGGCTTCCTTCTTACCTACAGTAGTAGTGGTATCGTTTTGGACCGGCGTCCCGCTGACACGGGCATTCGGGATAAGTCGCAATCGCAGCCCGAACGAATGGAGCAGCTCATAAAAGTTGCAAAGCTAAGATCATACGCAGAGGATACGGGTCCAAGCTGCGAGTATCGGACACTTCGCGAGCCCTTACTCCTACTCGCTGGACTGGTCGATACAGTACGTACTGTCGCTCGAAACATAGCCAAGTCTGTGTCCCAAGTTCTCCAACCAATAGCAGCAAATATCATCCTCATGAGAAGTGCGCATTAAGCTTTCCTCGATTTTCGTGCCTGAAAACCCTTGCACTGGGCGAGGATCGGGTGAGAGTCTGTTTCCCAGAAAGGAATGCCCTTGCAGCAAGCTGGGATTTTCTTGAGAGTCTCTTTGATGAAAGCGACGTCAACTGCTACAAGTATGGCAACAGCACGAACAGCTTCGTGAAGTTTCCAAGGACAAGACATCAGGAGATCATCAATATGTCACAAGATATAAGCACACTGCGCTGCGTCTTACGCTGGAGTAGAGACCACAGAACAGCCAAGATTGCAACAGTACAGCAACATAACTTCACGACACTCGCTTATTGTATCAACAACCCTTCATCAACACTTAGTCAAGATGCAGTTCAAGGTCCTTGCTCTCATCACTCTTGCTGCCACTGCCTTCGCTGCCGAAAATGCAGCTCACACCCCTAATGTTGTCGATGCAAATGGAGCAAATGGTGCATCCGACGCTTGCTTGACCGCCTGGCAAAATTCTGGTGCCATGAATAAAGGAGCGACCGAGGAGACGAAGAACAAGGCCGGATGTGCTCTCAAGAAATGCTGGGGAGGCCAAAACTGGGACCAAAAGACGCAGGAGGCATGTGCGGAGTCGGAGAAGTTGGGGTGGAAGACTCCAAAGGTGTGAACGGCCTTTCATGAAAGACATGAGGGTAGGACTTCCTGGTCATGATCGCTTCATCGTCCTCCCAGCTGACCACTGAATCCCAGGCTGTGGAGAAACACGTGGACATGATCTAGGACTCACTCAATATCTGGTGGAAGCATCGGCTGGCAACTGGAGATGGTAGTCTGGAGTTGGCGATCCATTCTTGGTGATATCACTATTGCAGATTACTGCTTTATCCGAGTTCTTTAAGGAATCCAAGCACGGGCTTCTGATCATCAATACCATTCATCAGCCATTTCAATTTTCTTCCTCGACCAAGTCTGTCATGGACCTACCCGTTCATCACTGCATGATTCTGACTTGGATCGACTTGATATAAAGACGTGAAACCCTTCAAAGCTCATGTCAGCTTCGTCAAACTCTACGCCCATATCGCAAGTGCGTTGATGGCAGCGAACGTTCTTCTCACATCATATGCACGCGATGAGCCATCGGGATTACGATGTCGGATGTAAATTGTGAAGCGTTCCTGTTATTGTTGTGCTCGTACACTGATCTAGTGCCGCCTCACAGTCTTGACTTATCCTCCAACACATTTCCTATCCAACTTGGTTTGTCTTTGGGAAACAATTCCATAATAGGCTGCGTCTTAGTTCCTTCAAGATTCCCACAGTGTAAAACTACGAACCCCTTGATCGCAGAATTCGATAGGTAAAGTGGCGATCCCTGCATAGTTATGAATCAGCACTCATCAAAGACACAGAAATGCGAGTAAACGCAACGGAACTTACACAGTTCCCACAAAAGTGCCTTGACAACGTGTTCCCACTCTTCGTATTAGAGTCTTTATACACCTTTAAAACATTCTCTCCTTCAACGACCTTGAGTTCAGACTTCGTGAATCTGTGATTATGCATGAACGAGCTTCCAGAAGATTGCTTGCAGTTGTTGCAATGACATAGCACTGAGCCTTTATCTTGTCCTGTGACTTCGATCTTGACTGATTTGCAGAGACATTGGACTGTTCTGGTTGCGATGATGGGTGGAGCTTTGGCTGCCATTGTCCTGGTTTGAAAGGGAGTGAAGAAGGATTTTTTGGCAGGGGTTGTGATGAGGATTCTGTTTTGTTGGATTCTGAGGATGGCTCTTGTCATTGATTGAGTGATTTCAGGTTGTTGTTTGTGGGCGGAGTTGTGGTTGTCATGACGCTTGGGATGTTCTCGGCGAGTGAGTGGAGAACTTTGCCGAGGCTGGAGCGACGACGCAGGTTCTCCTTGCTTTGCACACCGACCAAGTTATCATTGTTATCAACATCATCAGTTCCTCACTTTCCACAGACTTCCCAGGCCTGCGTGTCTCGGAGATGACTCCCGGTCATACATTCGGTGTTGTCGAGTGCTGCATATCTCGACAATACATGCAATGAGCCATCCGCCCGAAAATGCCGCCCTGAGCACCACATACAACCCAGACGACGACAGCATCCATCCGAAAACAAACGTCAGAAGTCGTCGAGCAGAGGATGAGCTCAATCCAATGCAGAAGATGTTCTGCGGAGACAAGAGGTGGCTTATGCTAGTCCGACCACCGTGATGGCCAATGAGTGAAAGAAAGCTCTTATCAGTGTAGAAGATAGCTTCTGCTGTTCACAACAGAGCACATTTTATCAACATCGCACCCGCTCTGACAGCTCCGGAAGTGTTGCTGTCAGACTCTGTAGTCGGACCTGGTCTCGTCGCGATAAAAGCCCTGGGTGGATAAGATTGGGATGTTCGGAAGTGCTCATCTTGGTCTGAGTCACAAGGCGGACACGACTACGCGCACAACACGAACTACAGCGCTTCACGCTGCGTACATCTTCCTGCCACGGCACAGTACTACGATGGCAATGCCTTGGATGCCTCCGGAAGTGTTGGCTACCCATGGGCCCATCCCTGAACGATGATACTTCTCGCTATGAATCGCCTCTCACAGCCTGACAGCTCCGGAAGTGTTGCTGGCAGCTGATATGGTTGGATTTGTGCCTCCGGAAGAGTTGGCCAAATTCGTTCACTGCGAAAACTCTTGCAGCTTAGCACCTGAGATGTACCTCTACGTCTCGAGCATACTTGAACCAGCGTCCGGAAGAGTTCGCGACTCAGGCTTGCTCATTACGATGCGCTGCCTCAGACGACTTCGGAAGTGCTCTCGTCTAGGCTCGTTTCCAGCGACCTAGGTTGGAATATCATGCAAATCTTCGAGATGCCAAGATGTCCCGTGATCAGGCTGAGACATTCCCTAATGATGCACAACACTGCTCGACGACATCTACAGGACCACGCCTCAATGACCTGCTCGATATCATCTTCCAAATGTTCGATCCCGCCGCCGGTCACGTGACCTTCGCGTTACACCTCGAAAACCACATCTCGACCTCACCACGACGTTTGAAAGTTCCGTCTGCTATTACATGATTGCGATGACCTGACAGTGGACGCTTTATCATAGACAGACCCGACCGCCGCCGCCGCCACCACTGCCGCCGCCGCCGTCGCTGTCGCCTCGCATACTGGGTTGGACCTGCTGTCGCTGTCGACGTTGCATTGGGGTTCATGTCGTCTTTAACGTCTGCAGCCCGGCCGTTCACACCAATGTCGGATGTAGTTCCACTGCCCTGATCTCTAACCCTTTTGCATCACCATCAGGCGGTCAGGTCGCTACTATCGCTCTCTCCCCACCGCGCATATGTTCCGGCCAGACCAATAGGAAAACACCATTTTGCAAACCTGCGATAATGGAAATGCCATACTTCAGGCGCGAATTCCGGCCACCAGATACATAAGGGCAAGTTTGCTCCAGATTTCACTCTCTTTCTTTCTCTCCAAAACACAGATCTGGAGCACTTTCACAAAGCCACCTGATATTGTTCTTTGTCTCACGTGGCTCTCGCCAAGCCTTTACATCTTCATCTCACTTATTCCTGCCCACCCTCCCTACTCTCAGCAGCATGAGTCCCTATCTCAGTGGTGGGACTGGCCACGAAGAGGACGTCAAGTTGACAGATACAGCCGCGGTATTCCAGCACATACATGCCGATCCAGCCACTCTTCCCCCTTCTCTGGATCCTTTCACGATCACAACACAGAATGGCTTTCTGCCTTTGCAGACACCACAAGTCGAACTCCCACCGGTCTTCGCTCCACTTCAAAAGCTCTGCGATGACATGCCAATTGCGAAGCTCGATGGCACTCCAGGGCTGCTGGCTGCATATCAGCTTGGACCAATGATTGACGAACAGAAAGCATTGCCTGACTTGAACCATGAGATCGACAACCTCATTGCTTCGGATGGTAAGCCTGACCTGGCTGCCGTCTCTGCCGCCTTCAGAGACTACTCTTTCTTGGCATCTGCTTATCTGCTTGAGCCTTGCTGGGAGCAGTGGAATATCGATGGCACATACGGAAGGGGTCGTGAGCTGCTTCCAAGGGAGATTGCTGGCCCGCTAGTCAAGTGTGCTAAGCTGTAATTATCGACTGTGCCTCTCTTCGACTGCATTGACTGACAAAGTAACAGCCTCGATGTACCCGCATTCTTGGCTTACGCTGCCGGTTATGCTCTCTTCAACTACCGCTTCGCGAACTCAGCCATTGGCGCATCAGAATACAGCAATCTACGTCTGATCAGAGCGTTCGAGAAAGGCCTTGACCCCAACTCTTCAGAGGCCGGCTTCATTCTAACTCACGTTGATATGGTCAAGCACACTGGACCACTCATACAAGGTGCTGTGCAGATGCTTGATGCCGTAGCAGCGGATACCGGCAGCTCTACTGTCAATGACGCCTTTGAGCTTCTTCTCAGCACCATGCGCGTGATCGAGGACTCCATGGAGGGCATGTGGAACCAGTCACGACCAAAGGATTACATTAGCTACCGAACTTTCATCTTCGGCATCACCAACCAGCCATTCTTTCCCAATGGTGTCGTATACGAGGGTGTTGATGAAAACAAACCACAATACTTCCGTGGCGAGTCCGGCGCAAATGATGCTATCATTCCACTGCTGGATTCACTCCTTCAGATCCCAATGCCCCAGAACCCACTCACCGAGATTTTGAAAGACTTCCGCGGATACAGGCCGAAGCCACATCGAGACTTCCTTGCCTATGTGCGATCTCGCGCAGAAGAGATTGGTGTCAAAGAATACTGCTTGAAGGATCTTCAGACCAAAGTGTTATATTTGCGTCTGCTTGAACACGTTCGAAGCTTTCGGTGGCGGCATTGGCTCTTTGCCCGCGAGTACATCATCAGGCGCAGTTCTCACCCAACTGCTACTGGTGGTAGTCCGATCGTTACTTGGTTACCCAACCAATTGTTTGCGGTCATGGAGCTCATGAGATCCATCTGGGAGTCCGTCGATGGGCCAGATAGGGAGGCGCAAGGTCATACTGTCAATGAAATGATGAACAGTGTCTATGATAGCTATGAGAAGCTGGACAAGGAGGTGGAGAAGTGGTGTCAAGACCGCGATTGGGATCGGAAGAGGATCTTTGTTCATTGAACCTGCTTTTCTTGATAGACATTGTAACGCTTACACATACCTCAGCAGACCCTACGTCTGCTAATTTCGTCTGCCACGCCAGCTATCGACTGTTGTTCATTGAAACACCCCAAACTACGTACTGCGCCAAGCGGAGTGCATCACAAACACACATCGGCGAGCGGCGGTTGGGTCAGACCGCTCGTGGATCGTAGACGGCACGTTGGAGATACTTCTTTGAGTCGTTTCTGTGAATATTAATCCTTCGCAGAACACCCATTGGCCAGCTTACAAAGTCCGTCGGGACAGGAGCATCAATCCCATATGGCCGTTCACGCTGCATATTACTACACATCGAGCGCCAGCTCTATGTCAGGATGCGATCAGACACATAATAAAAGAAGCATTTCTCAACGCCAAGAACAGAATATCAACAACCTCCCGTCAACTGGACACAAGCTAACCAACCATGGCCAGTCGAATCGACACTCCTCACACTGAACCGCTTGCTTCATCACGAACTCTTGTCATCGGCGGCACTTCAGGCATTGGATTTGCGGTGGCATCTGGTGCAATCGCATTCAATAGCCATGTCTTCGTTACCTCCTCATCTCAAGAAAGGGACTTGTCCTGGACGAAGCTGTCAAGTTCACAGGCGGGCCTCTCGACCACATCGTCAGCACAGCTGGAGCAAGATGGGATCCGGTCAGGCTTGACGAAGTGACCGATTCTGCAGCTATCGACCCATCAGCACAGACGTTGAGATTGATCATGCCTCTCATGGTCGCTAAGCATGTTGCCAAGTACCTAGGACAATATCTCAGTGTCTCGACGAAGAGCTCTTTCACGATGACATCTGGCATTCTCGTCAAGCGCCCTCAACTAGGAATGAGTTCTCTTATCCTGGTCAGTGGCGGTGTTGAAGGGCTTAGTCGAGGTTTGGCCATCGATCTGAAGCCGATCAGAGTCAACCTTGTCACACCTGGTGTTATCAATACGGAACTTTTGGACGCACGATGGACGGAAGTGAGAGAAAATTTTGCACAGTCGACGCTTGTCAATGAGCTTGGTGCACCCAACGATTGCGCGGAAGCGTATCTTTTCGCCATGAGGAGCAAATTCTTGACTGGACATGAGATTATCATTGATGGCGGAATCTTGTCGATGCTGCCTGTCGTAGCATAGGACGTGTCATGCGATCAAGTAATCGAGCCGAGTGAGCAGTGTGCAGATTCAATTGTAGCGATGGACTAAAGGCTTTTTTTTTGGCCGTCTGACTGTGTTTCATGTTTTACAATGATATTGTTTTGTTTAGCCAAGCTCCTACGTCGGAGGGGGATCTAGGCTTTCACTTCTCATTTTCATAGCTCCGCAACACGGACGCTGCTCAGGTATCGAAATCCTACAATCAACGACGGAATTTGATACTCATAAGCGCACATGACCTCGAGTCTGGACACGAACGCTTGAATACACATATCGTACCCACAGCCAGAGTGCTGTTGTCGAGCGTCACAAGCATCATGCTAGAATCCAACCAGCGACCTTCTAACCGTCGTGTCGACGCACTTCGGAAGGAAGCCGCTGGCAAGATACGAGAGCGGCAGAAGTCCAGAACTGCCGCACGTCGAACTAACATGCGGGAAGAAGAACTTTCGGAAGTCATGGCATCGCTGTCTATCCGCATTATGAAGTCGCCAACAGCTGGCACTAAGACACCAACAAGCTCGATGACAACCCAGACTCCACCTGCGCTCGAGATCCCTATGGCGATCGATACTCTGGTCGCCTCGGATGTTGACAGGTTCGTGCAAGACATCGAGTCTGCTGTGGCCGAGGATACACCCATGCGAGGCAGCTGACATTATTGCATTATTTACCAGCTCCCAAGGCTGAAGAAACAGAGCGGTTGATATAATGAGATGGACGAGGTAGCGGATCTTTCGGGCGGCTGGACCTGAGCGTAGTACTGCAACGGAGGTAGGTCCTACCGTCCTACGTAAGTCATAACCAGCCGGCCTCCCTGCTTCCTCGTGTTAGCTGTCAGGGTAACACGACGTTAGAGCGCCAGATAAATTGGCGCTTGTCACTCGACTTAGAGCGCTGTCGGCGAGTCGAACAATTTCCCTGCGATCATACTGTATGCATATGTTGCTTAATGACCCATTCCATGCCGATCTTATCCCAAGCATTTTACTTTGATGAGAAAAGCTTGCTCTTCCGCTTGAGCCTTGGGACGCGCGAAGTGCTATGATGCCCTGCGGTTGATCGCATTCGATCAGCCACAGTCCCAATGGCGGCAAGTGTTTGGTTCAATGACTGTGAAGACTCGAATTTGGTCAAACCGATTGACTGCCGTTGTCGGTCTGTCTTGTTTTTGTAGCATTCGGCGTGCTCACTTCAAGTGCGGTAATGAGATTGCAAAGGCCTTCTGCGAGGCCGCCTGTTCCGTGCCTCGAAGACAAGTAGTGTCATCTATCGAGAACAGTCCCAAGCATGGATAGTAAAAAGCAACAAGCTCAACCGAGAAAGAACTTGCGCGTCGAGCAGGCGAAAAAGTTCGCGTGCGATCGTATTGCAGACCATCCCATGTCTCGGCATGGGCAATAGTAGCGATGTCGAGATGTGACGTTCCAGGAGTGTTCTTCCAGCATCAAATGAAATATCCAGAATCATCCGTCCGATGTGCTGAGGCACGTGTCAGGCTGACCCCCTGCTAGGATACGTTCATCAAACCCCGGTATATCTCCAGGAACCCCATGCGTCCAGCCCATGACCTTCACCAATGCCGAGATTACCCAACACCGGGCTGTTAACAGTGCGCCTTTTCTCGATTCCACTCCTCTTTCTTCAAGCCAGACTCTCTTCAGGAAGCCAGACTCTCTCCAGCTTCGACCATTCCTGACAAGCGCTCACTGCAACTTCGACCGCGCGGCCAAGAACTCCCAATCTTGGTATTTGGCGATATTATTCCGAAACCGGAAGGTACGGGAGTTCGAGAGACGGGATGTTTAGCGAGGAAGAATGCATGTGCTGACATCGAGGAGTAGAATAGGACCGACGCAGGAGATCTGTTAGCTTCGAAGGGATCAATGGGATTGTAGAAGTGTGCGGTATATCCTCAAAACCAGGTACGAAAGTCAACCCTTTCGACTCTGTTCTGCAATCTGCTTGCTTACACATTCTGTCTTTCTAGTCATTCGTTTACCTGTCGCTCGTTAACCAGCACACTCATTTGAGCGAAATCGCACAAGCTTGGAAGCAGCGTTTACCACATCGGCATATCTTTTAATCGAGCAGAACTCCCTTTCACCATGCGCGCCGCAACTTTGATCGCCGCGCTCTTCAGCGCTCCGGCCTTTGCTGGGCCAGTTCTTAAGCTCCGTGATACAACTCCTCAAGATTATAATAAGACTCCAAAGAGCCCTTCCACTCCATCCGGCTACGGTTCACCACTTCCATACGGCTCTCCTGATACTCCGACAAGCCCTCTCACTCCAGCCAATTCACCAACCCCATACGGCTCTCCTGACACTCCAACAAGCCCTTCCATTCCATCTGGCTACGGCTCACCGAGTCCATACGGCTCTCCTGATACTCCAACGAGCCCTTCCCTTCCAGCCAATTCACCAACCCCATACGGCTCTCCTGATACTCCAACGAGCCCTTCCACTCCAGCTGATTCACCAACCCCATACGGCTCTCCTGATACTCCAACAAGCCCTTCCATTCCATCTGGCTACGGCTCACCGAGTCCATACGGCTCTCCTGATACTCCAACGAGCCCTTCCCTTCCAGCCAATTCACCAACCCCATACGGCTCTCCTGATACTCCAACGAGCCCTTCCCTTCCAGCTCATTCGCCAACCCCATACGGCTCTACTGATACACCAACAAGCCCTTCCATTCCATCTGGCTACGGCTCACCAAGTCCATACGGCTCGCCTCAGACTCCAACAAGCCCTACCAGTCCATCTGGCTACGGCTCACCAAATCCGTACGGCTCTAATAACGGTGCTCTTGGCTCAGCCGGAACTGGCTCGTATCCCCCAGCCGGCAGCAGGACCAGCCCATCAACTGGAACTGGCTCTTCTTCGACTCGATTCAAGAACAGCACCATCTGCGGTGCTTCCGGTTTCGCCAACTACACCGTCAAGTCTGGCGACACTCTCACGAGCATTGCGAAGAACTTCAGCTCCGGGATTTGTGACATTGCTGCGACCAACAAGATTACGAACCCCAACCTCATCATTCTTGGCCAGTCCCTGCTCATCCCACTCAACTGCACCAAGCCAAACAACTCGACGTGCCTTCCACCACCAGCTCCGAACGCAACCGCGACTTGCGTTGCCGGTCTTCCAAATGCCTACAATATCCGCTCCGGTGACACTTTGACCAACATCGCCAAGGACTTCAACATCACCCTCAACTCCGTCCTCGGCGCCAACCCGAACATCACCAACCCAGACCTCATCCAAGTCGGCCAGATCATCAACATCCCAACTTGCCCAAAGAGCTCTTGCAAGTCTGTTGGCACTTACACCATCGTCTCCGGTGACCTGTTCATTGATTTGGCGACCAAGTACCACACCAGCATCGGACAGATCAAGGCTCTCAACCCGAACGTCGACCCAACCAAGACTCAGCCTGGTGATCTGATCATTCTGCCCAAGGACTGCCGCAACAGCACCAGTGCGGTGGCTTAAGTTACGTGCGTGTCAGGAATCAGGATTTTCAATTCTTCTTTACACGGCCGAAAGAACGAGCATTGGAGGGGAGGGGGGAGGGCCACGATGGAATGTGTTTCTTGTTTTGAAACTCGTAATGTATGATAGGCCGCACAAAACTTTTTCTTGTTCTGCTCTTGTCCTGTCCCTATGAAGCACAAGATGTTCATAGCAACTCCGGCTGGCACGCCGCCATTGTGGCTCCCGATTCGCAATTCTCGAGCTACATAGCACAGCATCTCCAGCGATGAGACGTACAGGGACGCATCTATGAGATGGACATTTCTTCAGTCAAATCGTCAACCTGGATCCGATCATTTCTATACTGCCTTGAAAGCCTCATCCAAAAGTGCAGCGCTATGCAATTCCTGCTACGCCACGCCATGCCCACAACGCCTCGCTAAACAGTACAGCCTCCTCCCATGCAGTGACGCTCGAAATGCCACCATGTCGCTAACAACGGGCGCGTACAATAAATCAAGCAAGCATTCCATCCTCTAGCATCTCCTTCAACAATTCTCCTCCAGGTCCTTCCAGACTTGCACTCAATTCCTTCATACCCACAGCAGATGCCACTCTCCTTTCATCGCCAATTCGCTCCCCAGCAAAGCAGTTCTTCTTGGGTCTTCCAGGTGTTCTACTTGGTGTCATGGGCGTAGCAAAGCTGCCATTCTTGCCATCGACTGCAGACAGCAGACTCAGCGTCTCGAGTCCGGCAACCACATCCCGGAACTCGACGCTGGAAAGTGCGTGGAAGACATTGTCTCGTTTGCAGAGTTTCGTGTAAGCTTCGAAGAGCTGCTTGACAGATGGCGCTGACGTTTCTTTCTTCGATGGTGTAGCGAACATGATTCTGTCCATCTGCGTTTCGCGCTTTTTTTCTTCGAGAGCTGCGAGCGCACAGAGGACTGCCTTTTGCTGCAGATTGAGGCTGGTGAGACGTTGCGTTGCACCATTGCTAAAAACCTGAGCAGTGACTTTGGCCATGTGGGCGATAGTCGCTTTTGGAGCAGTCTCCATTGTGTATGCAGCTTTCTTGCTTGGCGAGGCTGGCGACGAGAGATTCACGTTCTCCATCAGTGGTGTCTTCGAAGGACTGTTCTCCACAGATGCCGCGTTCAGATCTTTCTCGCGCGTCTCTTGGTCAATCAGATCGACTGCTCGCTTGCAGATATCGAAAGCTTTTCGCAGATCACCAGTGTGTGCTGCAACCTTCTTGGCGCAAAATTGAATCGCTGCTGGATGGAGGAAAGGTATCACCTTTGCTTCTGCGCTTGCAAGGCCCTTGAGCTTCGAGGTGATGACTTCTGCGATTTGTGCCGCGCTGTATGGCATGAACGGGAGAAGGCCAGGCTTCAGGTTTCTTGCCTTCAGTCGCGGGAGAAAGCGATCCGTGAGATCCAGCGCATTGGCGATGCCAATCAGAATCAAGCGCGAAGTCGGCTGCATGGACCATTCGAAAAGGGCATACAGGAGAGACAGGTCCAGATCCACCAGCACATCCACCTCGTCTAGCACCACCAAATACTTCTTCTCATCCTTCGCGTTCCCTCGCACAAACATCGACTTGAGATATTCAAAGCCCGCATCTTCTCGCAAGTTCAGGTCGTCTGACAGCTTCTGGCCGAGATCCTTTGTGTTGCGCACACTCATGCAGTTGACGACAGAAATTGGTATGTTGCCATGTCTGACGTGCTCTTCAATAACTTCATTCAGAAGCGCGCTCTTGCCTGTGCCTGGCGGTCCTGAGACATACAGACATCCCGTGGACTTGGACTGGATGGCGGACTGGATGAAGGCGGAAAGTTGTGCTCTTTCGTTGTCGCGTCCAATGAGCTTGCTGGGATGTGAGCATCGTGAGAACAGTTGGCGTGCTCGATGGTAGACTGATGCACTGGAAGGCGTGATGAGTGTTCTGGCTGATCTCGGAGTAGCTTGACGGGCGAGAAGTGTATGGCGTGGAGTGATTGGCACTCTCTTGGACAGCGCGTCGCGATGTCTCGGTGTCTTGGGCGTGTTCTCCTTCTCCCGGTCGTCCTTGCCGTGTGGATACACGCCAATGGCTGTGGCGGACTTGGTGACTTTGAAGTGGCCTGCAAGTTTGGCAGGAGAGAGATGTACACGAGATTCGAGCGCGCCGTGCTTAGCAGGTGCTGTTCTCGCGGACCGACGCGTCTTCTTCTTGCGTGGCTCGACCACATCCACATCCACTTCCATCTCGTCTCCCGACTCTCTTCCATCTTGGCGTTCGACCACGAATGGATTTTGATTCTCGTCATTTGCCTCGTTGATTGCTATTCTTCGCTTTGCCTTTGCGCGCGTTGATGTGGCCGCTGCATCTTCATGCGCGCTCTCGAGGCCAATGCGCCTTCCCGTCTGGCTTGATGAGCGCGTCGCTGCTGCTGGTGTCGATGCAGCGGCGCTTCTTGTGCGCTTGCCGAGCACTGACATGGTCGAAGCTGCCGGTGTATGCGTGTATGATGAGGTGGAAGCAGTCGCGATGCGGGGTGTGTGTGGTGGTAGAAGGTGCGATGGGACCGACGAGACTCGGCCTTTCTTTACGCGTCGCGTGGAAACGCGCTAGTGATAAAGTGGTGCCAAGCAATTCACGTCCGACTTGGCCTTCACATGCTATCACTTTGGCTTGCTCAGTTTAGCTATGCTTCGGCACCAGCCATCCGAAGAACTCACATGCTCAAGCACGAGCACTCATTCCGCTCACTTTATCACCGCTTTACTCAAATACTCGACTTTGCTTCTGGACGTCTGTCCAGGCATACACAGCCTCTCGACCTTGAACAATCTTCACCAACCTTCAACAATCTTTAACAACCTTCAACAACCTTCAACAACCTCCAACAACCTTCAACAACCTTCTCACCAACATCCACTATGGACACCCATGACCAGCACAGTCTGCTCTATCGCAATGGAGAGCTCGAGGCAGAGTTGCGCTTCATTAAAAAGCAGCTTGCCGAAGCTCTCAATGCCAATAATTTCCTTCTCACCCGACTCTCTGTACCACCGATCGATACCTCTTCCGAAAGCAATGCTCGCCTGCAGGAGAAGTACGAACACGCCATCCACGAAAACGGCCGACTCAAAGCACAGCTTGGCCTCACCCCTCGCATTACTCCGAAGCGTAGCATCGGCATTCGTCCCACCCAGCATCGGCGCAGAGATAGTGTCGTTACGACATTCGAAGCATCTCGCGAAGGCACACAAGGTACTGCAGAAGAGCTGCTTAGCTTCGAGGAGGACGATACATCAGCACTTGAGACTACTCTCCGCCACCCTGCTTCCTACGGCCTCGTCACCACCCTGACTCCCGAGAAACCAGAGCGGAAGAAAGACACTTTCGGTCTCGGCATTGCCAACTCTTCCTCATCAGCATATCCCGACACCGATACGAACGAGGAAATCTTCGACCAGGACGCTTCTCCACCGTTCCTCCACAAGAAGCCGCACGGCTTCGAGATCAAGTACGGCGATGGCACCTCATCATTCATTCCCACACCCATCACTACACCATCTTCGATGTTTTCTCATGCGCCAATCGAGCCCCAGGTCGTGGTTCCTCTTCCTTTTCACAATGCGGAGCACATGCGTATGATGGGAATGGCTTGCTTTCTGGAGGATCAGACGGCTGAAGAGCGTGCTCAAGCTTGGCATCGGCATGCTGAGTATCATCCTCGTCACAGCGGCCATGAATACGTCCAATACTATGAGGAAGTGATTCGGCCAGCATACTTGGAGAAGATGAAAGCTCGAGAGCAGACCCAAGAAATAGCTAAGCCAGCTACGGCATCTCCACAGGCTGAGGTTGACCGTGAGCCGGAGCAAAATGTGGACGAGTACCCTGGTCAGGAATCGCAGGCTTCCAACGAGACGGTCAAGGCGAAAGTGAACGAAGCACAGCCATCTACCATGGAGAATCTGTGGCCAAAGCCAGCAGATCCAGCTTCATTCGACAATCTCACCGTGATAACTGTAAATGAGGATTCCACAACGGCAGCAGCAAGCACCGATGCAGACACAGTGAAGACGCCCGAACTTGCACTTGCAGTGCCACCTCAGCTTGCGCTGTCAATGCGTGCAGAGCAGCATGCACCACAGGGAATTCTACGTCTTAAAGAGCCTCACTTCCAATATGGGAATCGCGCCCTCGATCAGCGCCCACGATTCATGCCGAGTCCAGGTCCACAGGAACTCGAAGAGCTGTTCGCAACTTCGCATCTGGAGCAAATTCATGCCTACCGAGCGGTGACTATCTCCAAGGTCCCGAAGTCTGCTACACTTCACGATGTCCTCTTCAATATCCGCGCTGGCAAAATCTTCTCAGTTATCCTTCACGAGACCGCTGGCTTTCGAACCAATCCACCGATCGAGACCAACACAATCACTCTCACATTCACATCCGGCAAAGATACCAAAGATTTCATCAAGTCCTGTGAAGCAGATTCCACTTTCACTCTTCCCACCGACGGCACTACTTTCCAGGCCGAAGTTACTCTCATCCCAACAATCACGCGTCCTCTATCGCCGTGGGTCCTCTTGAAGATGAAAGAAGACAATCTCAGTCGTGTCCTCTATATTCATGATCCCGAGAAGACCTTCCCAGTCGATCGAGTCGTCGAGGAGATGATGCGAGAAGGAGCTAAGAAGCCACTCAAGGAGAGCTTCGACGATGAAGTCCCAGGCCTGATGCTGTTCGAGTTCGCAAGCATTCAGGAAGCTGCGAATGCTCGTGGAGCTATGGAGAAGAATTTCAACTTCTTCGGAGAGATCAGTCGTGGCTTTACGGTTGATCCTTGTGCTAAGCCGAAGGGGCCGGTTGAGAGTGGTTTAGGACCGGAAGAGGACGAGGTCGAGGAAGCGGGAGGCGAGACTGAAGTTAGCGGAGAGACGACATTGAGCGGGAAGGAGAAGAAGCGAAGATGATGGAGGGATCAGGATGATTCGTTGGATTTCCTGGCTATTTGACCGACTTGGAGAATCTGTTTCGGAACTTGAAAAGCGAGTATTGATATTTGAACTCCGAGAGAATCGGCATCAATGTGATGAAAAATACCATCATTGCCAAGTCGAAGAGATATTATTCGACCACTCTCATGAAAGGAAGTTTGGGCATACTGCCAGACATATAATTCCAGCTCGTCTCTCGCCCACCACCCTACCGATCCATCCACCTCAGTCCACAAAAGAATGTAGGGACCTCATTTACCACATCTCCATCCCTCACCCGAACGTTCCCCCTTCCCCCTCCCAATTCCGAGTCAATAAACCCTTCGTCCCAGTCCGCTTGCAATGACCATTCCACTGATCCCCCGCAAGCCTTTTGGACGCAGATCGACAAGTCACAATATCACCACTGATGCCCACAGTATGTACAATCAGGACAAGAGCCCCCTTGATCAGGGGCCAGTAGATTTCTGATATATTCAAGCGGGTGCTTTGCTTCGGGGAACGTGCTGTGAAGAATCAGCGAAAAGCTTAAATCTTACGATGATAAACGGATGCCGCGCGACCTAGACCGGACAGGGAATGTAGAAAGCCCGAGAGGTACTGGAGCCGTAGTCTTTTTTTTTTTCATAACCATTCCGGATGTCGCGTGAGTGGGATCTTTAGGAGACCAAGACATTTTTCCGACATTGGAGGAAGAACATAATCTCGTCAGCACCAGATGGGGGCTGTAAAGTCGCACGTGCGCTGTTCCGAAATTAGGGTCTTTGTCTGCAAATGTCAGAAGAGCCCGAGGTTAGAAATAATGCACGTCTGAGACTTTCGGGTGTGTACTGTAAAGCTCTTCTTACACGACGAAAGCACGCTAGAAAACTTCTGTACATGCCATCTTCCTCTTGACTGTCCTCTATTCATCTCTTTCCCCAACCCCACACAGCCATGTCTATCTTCGGAAAATGGAACCAGGTTGCTTGGGTTCAGTTGTCTTTGGTGGGGTATACGAGATCTTGCGGGTCTTGATAGTTGACCACTTGTATCTGTGACATACGTATTAGTCGCAGGTGCGATTCGTGGCTGTGAAATGTTCTCTGCATACCTCTTCACCCAGACGGACATAACAAAAAGGGTGGTTCCAATGGCCATGACCTTCCATCCCATGCGCTTGCGGTCGTCCATTTCTGGCTCTGCAGCCCAGTTCAAAAACTCAACAACGTCTTTGGCCATTTGAGAGGTAGTCGCTGGAGTGCCATCCTCGTACTCTACAAGACCATCGTAGAGAACACGAGCCATGGCAATGCCAGTACCGGGGAAGTATGGGTTGAAGTTCAAGCCGGACTGCACAACAGCACCAGCCGGGGGCTCCTCAGGATATCCAGTAAGCAGAGAGAAGATATAGTTGCATCCACCGTGACGACCTTTGACGATGAGTGAAAGATCCGGTGGCAGAGCACCATTGTTGGCAGCACGCCCAGCCTCATCGTTCTTGTATGGAGATGGAATGTAGTCGGAAAGCTTTCCTGGGCGCATCTCGATCTCGCCCTCATCGTTCGGCTCGCCTGGGTACTCGTTCTCCTCAGCCATGACTTTAGCCTCATCCACAGTCATGATGTTTCCGACTAGACTTCGGTACGGGATCCGGCTGAGAGAATGGCAGGAGGCGCAAACTTCGCGGTAAACCTGGAAGCCCCGGCGGAGTGCGGCATGGTCGAATGTCTTGACGAGTTTCTCGTGCTCCCATGGGTACTGTGTTGCGTGGAGACTGTGCCCAATGTCCTGTCAGTTCCAATGCCTCAACGCGCCATCCCATATCCATTCCTTACCCTTCTTCAGCCGGTGTCATGGCATATGCCGGACGACCGAATTGATAGTAGTACCATGCCACGGAGGCGACGCCGAGTGCGGTGGACGAGGCGAGGAGTGTGTTGTTCATCCACTGCGAGCCGGCGGATTCGGAAGAGCTCTGCGAGGAGGCATTGCGCTGGGAGGAGATGTTCGTCAGCCCCCATATCTGTATATGGATACCGTATGTCGTCCGCCATAATGTCTGCATGTCGATGTACGCTGTCGTGCCGTCGGGTTGGTGGTGTCGGGCTCAACATACCGTGGCAGTCTTGGTGGCCGCATTCTTGCCAGCGCCGACCGCGCGGCCTGCGCGAAACGCTGTCCGGCTCAGCATGATTCTGGCAGCAGCCTCAGCACTTGAGACTCGATGGAGAATTGGAGCACGGTGGGTGTTGTCAGTCGTGGTTGTCGCTGCTTCCTGATCTCGCCGTCGCCGAAGAACAGCTCCTTCCACAAAAACGATGCACGGGCTGGCCCGAATGATTCAGCTCCACATGATTGGTCGCTCGACATGCACTCTTTCCTGCAGCGAATTGCAGGGGAGATACGTCCTGCATCTCTGACTTCACCATTTTCCACTATATATTCATCGTGTGCATCTGCAAAGCGAGCCGCTCGCAATGTTTACGCACTGCAAGAATGGTCACCCAATATCAGCCTCATGATCGCTGTCGGTGTGAGGACTAGCCAGCGTCTTGCTGGAGATGGGGAAAACATATATGTCTTGCTCGCATCAGAATTTGGACAAAGTTGATTTCACCATCTATCTTCCTCTTCTACCTCAAACCCTCGCAAAAATCTGCTCAAACTCCGCTTCCGCAATCTCCATAACGTCCTGCCCATAAATCATCTTTTGCACATCCGCATCCGCCCACTTGTCCGGCACCGGTCCCTTACCCGCCTTCAGCGCAGCAAACTGCTTATCCCTCTCCTCCTTCGCCGCTCCATCACCCAAGTGCAGTGCCCTCCCAGACGCCGCAGCCAGCTCCACAAGCTTATACGCTCGATCCCGTCTCACCTCCTCATAAACCTTCAGCGCCTTCTGAATAGCCTCCGGAGTCGTGCTCGGCAACTTGGCAAGCACCACTGATAACACCGCGCCATCTTCAATCGCCTGCGCAGCACCTTGCGCAAGATGAGGCAAAGTCGGATGGCAAGCATCCCCAACAAGCGCTGTCTGACCCTCAACCCACGTCGGCAACGGCTCATGAACCCGTAATTTCCATTCACAAACCTCACCTTCCGGAACCAGATCCAACAACTTTCTCACCTTTGGACAAAAATCCGAAAATACTTCCATCATTTGCGGTTTACTTCCTTTTGTGGTATAGGTCGCTGATGGAGCGGAAGCAAAATTCGTGTCGGGTTGCACAGTCGACATGTTATAAATTTGATGTGAAGAGACGGGGTATGCGATAATATGACGTTTTTCTCCTATCCAGCGAGTTACGGCTTCTGAGTCGAGCAACTCCAAGAGTTCCGCGTCGGATTTCATTTGTTCGCGTGTGAGCATGATGCGATAGGCTGCTTGACCGGTATCGATGATCTTGGCGTCGATTTTCCGGAGTCGTAATAGTTGGTCTCTGATTGTAGATTTTACCCCATCGGAAGCTAAGAGGATGTCGCATGAGATCTCATATGCTTCTCCTTCTCGGGGTATGGCGACGAAAGTCGGATTTGGTCCATAGGACTTCACTTCTCCTGCTGCAGTCTTGAATGTAAATTTGATCGCTTTCTCTCGTTTGCAGCCTTCGTACATTGATCCTGCGAGTGATGATCGGTGACCGACCATGTGTGGGTATGTGTAAGTCGATCGAACGTATTTGAGCTCGACGTGGCCGAGTTCCTGGTCGGTTGAGCCTTGACGGATGCTGGTTTCTTTGATGTCTACTGCTTCTTTTTCAATGTCTGCCCATACGCCCAGTCGGTCTAGGATCCGGGCCATGTTGGGTGCGAGCTGGATTCCTGCACCGACGAAGCCGAGATTTGAGGCTGTTTCGTAGACTTCTATTCTTTTGAAGCCTTTCTTGGCTAGTGCTAGAGCGGTGGCTAGGCCGCCCATCCCTGATCTCTGTGAGTATCATGAGATAGCATAGTAGAGTCTGGGCTGCTCACCTGCTCCGATAATACATATGTGAAGATCTAGTACATCTTTGACTGCCATCTTGGCCGTTTCTGCGTCTTTCTGTTGCGGTGCTTGATTGTAGAACTCTTGCTGAGATCTGAAGAACATCTGGAAACGGGACCTACAAGAGACACACACTTAAGTATACCATCACATAGAAACGTCGTCCGAACTACCGTCTCCTCAAGGATGCTCAATTCCGTGAAAGCGTTGTTCCCTGCTGACACGGCAAAAGTGTTCGGAAGCTCTTCTCCACCTTGATTGAGTAACCACTAACCCACATTTTGATGTAGCGGCCAGCAAAGAGGAGTAATATCCAGGCAAGTCGTAACCAGAGTCCTTATTTAAACAGTCTGTCGTCCCCAATGCGACCAAGACCACGCATCCCGACTTCGCTGCGCCGAACGGCCGAAGTCTCGTCGGATTTCACACCTGCAAGTTTGGTTGCGAAGATGAGTGAAAGATCAAGGATTTCTCCGAAGGGCATCGGATCTGCATACGCGTATCGATCGCGTTCCGTCGAGGTCCTTGGCTCTTTGGACAACACAGTACATTTGCAAAGACATGCAGAAGACTTGGGATGATTAGTGAGCGTTCATAAAGACGGACTTCGGGCCTGACAGTAGTAGGCGAGAAGTGCTCACAGACTGCAATGCTCTTTCCGGTGGCTCCCGACATAGTGCTGCCCGCGGACAGCTGTGATGTCAGAGCAGAGCATTGCCCTTCGTATGATTTACTTTCGATCATGTCTGACTCTGCGATGACTGCTCCCTTCAGGGCTGGGAGCTTTTGTTGACAATGCAGTGTGTACGGCGGCGTGCTCTGACCAGAGTCACGCCTCAATGGCTAACGGCCAGCACGACCTCGTTCCCGAACCAACAACGACGATTCCTCTCGATCGAGGAATTGAACGACCAACGGCAAGGAAAAGAGCGAGTAGTAGTTCTGGGATCAGGATGGGCAGGCTTTACGCTTTCAAGAGCATTGGATCCAAAGAAATATCAAATCGTTGTGGTTAGTCCGAGATCATATTTCGTCTTCACTCCTCTGCTGGCCGGAACCTCTGTCGGCACTCTTGAATTTCGGACAACATTGGAGCCGGTAAGATCGTTTCGTGGGCGGGGCGTAGGCGCAGAATACTTCCAAGGATGGGCGGACAAGGTGGATTTCGAGAAAAAGACTTTGGCTGTAGAGGAGTCGGTCGAGGATCCTTTGCCCTCGCGAGCGCTGACCCCTGGTCCGAACGAGGAGAAATCGGCCTGTCAGAGGCAGGAAGAGGAAGGAATCGAAGCGAAGACAGGAGAATTGTTTGAGATGGGATACGACAAGCTCATCATATCTGTCGGCTGTTATGCTCAGACATTCAACACGCCAGGGGTGAAAGAGAACGCATATTTCTTGAAAGATGTCGGAGATGCGCGACGGATCCGCAATCGCTTGCTTTCTTGTTTTGAGATTGCGGCGCTGCCAACCACATCAGTGGAGATCAAGAAGATGCTACTGAACTTTGCAGTGGTCGGAGGTGGCCCAACGGGAATTGAGTGGAGCGCGGAGCTCTATGATATGGTGTACGAGGACATTAAACGACTTTATCCGGAGCTCGTCCAATACGTGAAGATCACTGTGTACGATGTGGCGCCGACTGTACTCAGCATGTTCGACCAGCGGTTGTCCGACTATGCTATGAAGACTTTCGGTCGTCAAGGCATCGATATCAAGACCAGTCATCACATCCAAGAACTTCGCCCAGGAGTACCAGAAGGCAAGCAGCCGCCGGCAGGAGTGAAGGATGGAGGATCTCTATACACTTTGAAGATAGAAGAAGAGGGAGACATCGGCTGTGGTATGGTGGTGTGGAGCACCGGGTTGATGATGAACCCATTCGTCGAGAAGGCCTTGAAAGGAAAGGTCAAGCAGCACGAGAAAAGTCATGGCATTCTCACCAACGAGCGGCTCCAAGTGAAAGGCACGACCGACAAGCCGATCAGAGACGTATATGCTCTGGGTGACTGCGCCATACTCGAAGGCACATCGTATCCAGCCACAGCACAGGTAGCATCGCAGAAGGCATACTGGCTGGCGAAACGCCTTAACAAGGGCGACATTGAGCACAAGAAATTCAATTATCGAGATCTTGGCGTCATGGCATATATCGGCAACCAGAAAGCTATTCTGCAGAGTGGTGGAGGTGACATTTCTGGACGAATTGCTTGGATGATCTGGAGAGGTGCGTACCTCACGAAGACTGTCAGCTGGAGAAATAAGATTCTGATCCCTATATACTGGACCATCAATTGGTTCTTTGGACGAGATATCAGCAGGTTCTAGGACACGACAATGACTTCGTATTCTACTTGGGGTCGTCCCCGTCTGCTTCTCTCTTTGTCTTCGTCTGCATTCACAATGACAGTCGATGTGGCGCACTGCTCGCGTGGGTCAAGTCCTCCGGATGCGGACACTTTTTATCATGCGACAAAGGATACACTACACGTAGTGGAACATGTCGGGTCGATCGAAACGTACTTTGAGAATTTCCCACTCAACAACAGACTCGACGATCAAACATGGACACCAAAAGCAGCGCCGTCTCGAAGGAAGAGTTGACGAATTCTGAGCGGATAAGGCTTGCAGCCCAGGAGGGGCTTGAGATACAGAATGAGGAGCTCCAAGTCTGGAGAATGCCCTCCGCCTGCGTCTCCGACGAATGCTGGACTTGTCAGCTCCAGTTCCCAGACTGCAAGCATCAAAAGTCAAACAATGCCCACTACAAATACGCGAAATCTGTTAGCTCTCAAGATGCAAGAGAGACAATCCGTGCCCATGTCTATTCAATCAAAAAAGATTGGGCCCGACTGTGTGATCTTCGAAAACAATGGGGCAATGCAATTCTGAAGCGCTGGAGCTCCTGTGTCAGGGTTCAGCGTCAGAGCATTCTGCGTGAAGCATTTCCAAACATTGCCAGCCACAGATGGGTACACATTGATCATTGGTACAATGCAACGTGGGATGAGTGTAGGGATAAGGAAGCTCGCAAGTCTCTGGCTGTGCGGCAGTCCATACTTCTTCCTTGGCTGAACATTGGTGATTTACGGGATGACAACATGAACCTTCTCGCGCTATTGCATCATCGGATATTTGGCAATCCTCAGCAGTGGCTCGCCTTTGATACAGAGCAGATACGCTTTGGACGAGAGAGCGGCTTGCTCGAGACCAACTATGGCAGGGAGTGCTTCTCGACTCGCGCTGACACTTACGGTCATCCTCGTCCTTTCAAGATCGATGAGCTCCATCGCGGCAGCATTTATGGGTATCCGATTGCAGAGCTGGTTTTTGAAGCTCAAGCTCTTCTGTATAGCTTTCTGCGAAAGACAGTCGAGATCATCTTGCGTCCCGAAGGTGCTGGAGAGGGGGCCGAGAAATGGGACGAAAAGGCCAACAGATCATTTCCGGGCTCCACACATGCTCTTGAGGGGCCTTCACGGCCTCCGCACTTTTCAAGATCGCCAGCATGGAGTGCACAGGAGTGCTTGACTTTCGCGAACCAGAACATGGACGATGCTGAAAACGAGTTAGAGCAATTTCAGGCCGACCCAATACATACTCAGACGGAAGTCGCCAAGATAGTTGGATCGAATTTCTGGCAGGATGTGAACAGCAGTGAGCTGACCAAGTGGAATACTGCAGCTCGGGCGGTCTTCGAACCTGCGCTGCGCCGCGCTGTAATGTGAGTAGATTCTTTGCTGTAAGAAATGCCTTCAGCCAATCGTGGAGGACTGAGACAGCAGTCTACGAACTGACAGAGCTGTCTCGCGCATCTGACCAGGAGTGGGCAATGTTCAGAACGTCGCTAATCACTACGCTCGTTGCTTTTAGATGGGACGCCATAGCAGTCCACATTCAGATCATTCAGCATCTCGAGAAGCGCGTGGCATCCAGAACCCCTCTACACGTCGAGGAGTCCTTGCAGACATTGTTACTTTATCTTGAAAGATGTGCCACGGCGCACGTCCAGTGGGACATTCATAGAGTTCAGTCCAGAAGTGTCGCTCTTGAGCCAAGGCTTGTCAAGCGCATCTCGAAGAAAGACAAGAGTGTTTCCGCGTACAACGAAAGGACGAAACTCCTCGATAAGTACAGACAGCGAAAATGTGTGGAAAAGTCGGATTGGGATATGGATAAATTCTTCTGGGCCGTCTCTCATGTATGCCGATGGCGACACCCACCGTCGCCGCTAATGCGAGCAGCAAGTGAGTACCTGATTGAGTCAAGATTCAGCGCAAAGGGGCTTCCTGAACTGGATGACACTCCTCTCTTGAGACTTGTGGAAACAATGGAGGCGGTGCAGAAACTCAGAACCATGCTTGTGGGTCGTCGCCCTGGTTTTCAACATATCAGAAACATCGGAGACACTATGCGCTTTTCTGACAAGCCACGTCAAATCATGAAGGAGATACTCGAAGAAGAGCTTCACTACACGAGTGGCTGTTCAGACTTCGACCATCTCTTGGAAGATCACGGCGAGTGGAGTACAAGCCTCTCGTATCAGATCAAGGACGCCCTTGGCAAATTTGTGGCCCGGAAATATCCTCGTGATAGTGGCAAGCTTTCGGAGCCTGCCCTGGAGAAGGCCATTGAGTGTCGAAAGGCTATGAAGGAGTTCTGGGAAGTGATACGCGAAGCACACATCAGTCGTTTGGTTGTCATGAATGATCACATCTCGCCCGAGGACGTAGAGTCAAGCAAAGAAGTCTGGATTCTGCACCTGTCCAACAGGGCCGACGAGGCAATGAAGAATCTACAGAAGCGACTTGATGAAACGCGGGCGAAGAAAGCCGCTGCCGCAGCTGCAAGAGGTGCCAAGCGTGATGCCACAGCTGCAGAGGTGACAGAACTCGAGCGGCAAGGCCGGGTTGCCACGTCCGACATTACGTCTCCCGCAAAGCGGCGAAAGACGCAGGAAGACAAGAAATCAATTAAAGGTGCGAAGAAGGTCACTGCTGGTGTCCTGCGAGATGAGCTACCCGAGCCCGTTGCTGTCCTTGAAGCAGACAGAGATGATGACGCACCAGCGGAAGAGCCAGAAAAGGAGGCAGAACCGATCTCCGTCACCAAGGATCATTATAAAGTGTTTGCAAAGCTTTGGCCTTATCAAAGCGAGATCAATGACGGCAAATCTTGCACCTTTCAACAACTTCGTGCTGCCATGCAGGAAGCCGGTATGGACGTGGTCAAAGTCGATGGATCGCATTATAACTTCAAAGGCGTTCATGGAGCAGTGACTCTCGCAGCTCCGCACGGCCGGGATTCCATCTCAAAGCCATTGGCTCCGTGGAGGCGCACACAGTATGGACAAACACTGGGTAGACGTTTGCGCTGGACGTTCAAGTCGTTCGTGGAAAGGGACAAATGATTTGTTCGTGATAGACAGCTCGAGTTCGCAATTCAGGGAAGATTTTTGCTGTACTGGATGATAGGCTAGTCGATGGTTCTGGTTGAGGAGCAAGCGGCGAGTGAATAGTTCTAATGAAGTGAACTTACCCGCGGTAAACTTGGCTTGTTTGGCCCAAAGGCGCCAAGACCAGTCGGTTGCATCAGTAATTTTGTTTCCCATGGCATAAGCCCTTCGATGACAGCAACATCAAGTCGTGTGTGAAGTAGCAATACTTATGATTGATGGGGTGTATGAATTCATGGCGGAACACCTACCGAGGAAGCTATAGCGGCACGTGCTACCAGGTGTTCCTCCAACGCAATCTGGCATGGCATGCAACGATGGATGATTACCTCATGGCCATTCCAGCCAGTCGCCAGGGCGGCATCCGCAAGAACCTCGATGATGGCTCCATATCCCATCTTCCTTCCACGCAAGAACACAGGAGCACAGAACATGGCCTGCTCAGCGTGCCCTACAATCATTTGAAAATGCTGAGCTTCTTTCTCCTAGCAGTTATCCTCTCGTTTCTCGCTTTCAGCTATGCCGGCCCTACACATGCGGGATGGAAGTGGAGAAAACCTCTACGATTCACTAAGGAAGGCACTTTTCAGATTGCTGTGTTCGCTGACTTGCATTTCGGCGAGAGTATGTACGACTAGAAATGCTTGGTGGAATGTTAAATTGACCTTGCGTAGATGCTTGGGACCCTTGGGGACCAGAACAAGATGCCAATTCTGTGCTTGTTATGAACCGGGTGCTCGATGCCGAAAACCAGCAACTGGTTGTGTTGAACGGCGACTTGATCACTGGGGAGAATGCCTACCTGTCCAACAGTACGGCAACAATCGACCAGATTGTGGGACCCATCGTTAGAAGAGGACTGCCGTTTGCAACCACCTACGGCAATCACGACAGTCAATACAATCTTTCTCGCGATGCAATCTTCGCCCACGAGCATCGGTACCGCAACTCAATGACGAACCCGATGATTCGAGGCGGCGACGCTGGAGTGACCAACTACTACTTGCCGGTATATCCTTCCAAGGGTGGGCGAGAGCCTTGCCTCATACTTTGGTTCTTCGACTCCCGAGGTGGCTTCTACTTTCGAGAGCAAAAGGCAAATGGCGATGGAGTAGGCCAGCCGGATTGGGTGGACCAGAGCGTAGTGGAGTGGTTCCAACAATCCAATGCTTTGCTCACTCAGCGATATCAAAGAATAATACCCTCACTAGCATTCGTGCACATTCCGACCAATGCAAGTGCAGCACTGCAGACTGGGCCTGGAGTCGATCCGAACACCGAGCCCGGCATCAATGATGACTACCCGCTGGCGCCACAAGCTCAGGGCTGGTGTCCGAACGGCACAGATGGTGGATGTGATTACGGAGGACAAGACACTCCCTTCATGCAAGCTATAACGACGACGCCAGGCTTGATGGCGCTCTTTTCTGGTCACGATCATGGCAATACCTGGTGCTACAAGTGGGATCAGCTTGTGCCCGGAATGGTGGTAGCAGGCAATGGCCTTAGTGAGTGAATACGGCGTGTCCCAATTTATGCCGCACTAACATTTCCAGACCTGTGCTTTAACCAGCATTCTGGATACGGTGGCTATGGCACTTGGACAAGAGGCGCTAGAGAGGTTTTGATTACCGAGAAGAAGCTCGGCAACTGCGAGATCGATACCTGGATCCGTCTCGAAACTGGTGCAGTCGTCGGGTCTGTGACATTGAACTCAACATACGGGAATGACTCCTATCCAGCTACTCCAAACACTAATAGCATTTGTTCGACCTGCAATTACACTAACATTACGCCGATGCCAGCCTCTAAGGACGACGTGCTTCGGAACAGGGCGAAGTCCATCTCGGGCACGCGGAAAGCTATCTGGAACGGGAATTGAGATCTGCAGACATACTGGAAGACGTACACCACAAGCGGGACTGAGGTAGCAATTACACTATGAAGCGCAGCATCCTTTTGCATAACACTGCCTTCTGACATGGATTTCAGATCTTCTATCAGCCCATCCAAGCATCGGCCTGGCATAACACTCTTCTCTGGCCGGCTGACCTGTGCTTCCAGATAATGTATTTGGACCCTATAAATCTTCTTCTGGTCTGAGAAAGCGCGGTGACGATCCTCAATCTCGTGGTGTAACATTTGGTTTTGGTCTCGCAGGTTGCTTATATCGTGACTAACGTTTTGTTCCAGGTATTTTCGAGCAAGATGATCTGTGATGCGGTCCAGAGATCCTGCGCTCTTATGGTTCTGTCCGCCGCGAGTGTCCGTGCGATTGCTGCGCTCTGCGTTCTTGAAGGTACGAGCGCTGAATCCATCCTTCAATTTCTGGAAGCCCGTGTATCTGTCATTGGGACTAGGACTTTTTGAAGTATGCTGCTGGCGACTTGCTGGAAGCGATTGGACCATGGCTCCACTTCTGAGTTGTCAGGCTCAAAGTGGCTCCTTACAGCCTCCAGCTATCACGGTGACGTTTCTATGAAGCATCATATACCACGAAGAATAGGGGTTCTTGAATGCTTCGCGCGTGCTGGATCTGGAACAAAGCCTTCTTTCGCCATCATCGCTCCCCTCACGGAACCCCCCTCTCAGCTCCAGTAATTGTTTCTGATCGAGTCTCAGACTCACGACCGGGAAATGCAGAGCACGTTCCTTCCCTCGGAATGCAACACGAGACACTCTAGGCGTATACCAGGCCTGTGGCCCTGCGTATTTGCTGCATGCACTTCCCGGTCGTTCTGCTTGCAGTCACTTCAGCATGCCTCGCTCTAGCCATTGATGGTGTTGTGGCCAGGAAAACCCTCCACCATACTCAGAGACCGCCCCATCAGATAGCAACGGCGATGACAATCAACAAGAAGGGCTTCGCCGACTCATCGTGGATCTCGACTTTGGTACAACGTACACTGGTGTGAGCTACGTTTCCACAAAAGGCAGCCATCAGAAGACATTGAAACACGTTCACGGTGTTTGCGATTGGCAAGCAATCCGCAACCATCTGGCTTATGAGCAATTCACTGACTATTTCAGCAGGCCTGGTCCTAGACGCTTTAGAGACTACTCATGCAAAATGCCCCCCGTATTGCCTATGCCGAGGACAATGACTTTGCTCTCGATGACGATACCGCCGCTAACGCCTATGGCTTTGAGGTCCTCTCGCGTATGAAGTCGTATGCTTGGATGAAGCTTCTTCTGGACCCTGCACAGCATGATAAGTACGACGATCCGAGCCTGACCGCCACGGAAAGCCAAGGTGTTCTTTCAGTTGCCCTGGAACAAGACGGCAGTCGACATTAGCGGTGACTGTCTCACGGAGGTCGCCACTTGGGCTTATAGACACATTGCTCAGAAGATTATTACTTGCGATCTAACAGCCTTCACGGCTCTCTTGTCGACAAGAACACATCCATCAAGTTCCGAATCGGCCATGACGTCTACAATCGCGAGCCGGTGAGAGTGAGCTTGTACGCTTGTGACTCCGACGGGCCTCCAATGTACAGAAGAGATGCTGGTAACATGATCCTACCGCAAAACACTTTCTAGGTCTTATGCTAACATGTTTGTTCAGGCGTCTACGAGATCGCCGAGATTTCAGCAACGCCAATCTTAACAACGAGGAGACACATTTTGTCAACGGGCGACTCATGCGCCATGTGTCTTGCGAATATACTGTCAACTTCGCCCACCGCAGCGGCGTGCTCATGTTCTCATGCGCATACAAAGGTCAAGAGGTCGGGAAAACTACGGTGCAGTTTGCTGGCCAGGACCCGCAGAACTCCAGTGGCAATTCCGCTTCGGCCGGGGCATGTGTACCACAGTGTGCAATGCAGTGATCAGCGTGAGGGACTGGATGACGGCACAGGAGCTGGAGCGGAGTGAGGTCAATGTGCGCATATGCTAATGTAGACACTCTGCAGAGATAGCACTTAGACATAGATTGATCAAATGGAGATACTGTACACTCTATCAAACGCAATTCCTCACCCCTCATCTCTAATTCTTCTGTCCCACTGCAGCAGAAGGCATGACAGGCGCAATGTCCACCGTAGCAGACTGCACAGCACCCGGCTGCTGACCGTGCGAAGCAACATTTGCCTCAGCAGAAGTCCCAGAACCAGCACTCGCCGCCTCCTTACTCCCAATCCCCGCCTCCGCCTCAACCTGCTTCTGCAACGCCTCAGCCTCTTCCTTCGCCTTCTTCCTCGCCTCCTCAACCTTCTTCTTCTGATCCCTCGCAGCCGTAACCTGTTCCTGAAACTTAGCCCTAGCCTCAGTCAGAGAATTCGTAGCAGCACCAATCCTCTCTCTTTCCCATTGTTCTTGAGGCTGCATGACCAAACTCTTCAGTCCTGCGACAGTATCCGATATACGTTGAAGATATGGCATCAAACCAGACTCAGTCGAAGTGCTACCGCCATCGTGGAAGCCTGATTCCAAGAGGTCCTTCTCGCCGGCGAAGATAGCTTCATGGGCAGATTTCAACAGGTTCTTGTTAGCTTCGCTGAGAGCTGAATCGAGAGGCGAAGCCTTTTCTTCCAGTTTCTTGATTTCTTCGTCGATGAGTTTGAGATCGTTATTCCGATTTTCGTCATCGAGGAGCGTATTCAGGTCAACTCTCTGCTTCTCGATTTCTTCCTCCACATTCGCAGCGAGACGATCACCGTAATCTTTCAATCTCTGCTCGAGTTTCGTGACGAGTTCTTTGCCTTTTAGTCGGGCAGCTGCAAGTTCTTCTTTTCTTTGCTGTCGGCGTTGACGTTGCTCGTTCCAGAAATCTTTGGCTTCTTGGGGGTAAGAGGTGGATTTTACGGGGACTTCCCAGTCATCGAGGTGTTGTTCTGCTCGTTCGAGCCAGTAGTTCATTCGTGCTTCGCGGTCGGGGACGCCGGCGAAGTGGACGAGGAGGTCTCCGCGGCGGATTTGGAAGGGGGCGAGGGTTTCGTTGTGTTCGCCTTGGTAGGCGTTGAACCAGCGCTGGGGGGCTTGGACGACGTGGGGAGCGAATGCTGGTTCGTGCATAAGGGAATCCATGGCGGATTGGTCTCGGAAGACTAGAGGTTCTTGGGGCCGATAGTGTCGCCATGAAACGATTGCTGCGAAGAGGTTGACTGCCCACTGGTTGACGCGTATTGGGAAGACGCCATTGTTGAGGCCATTCCAGTCGTTGGAGTAGACAAGATGAATGTCCTCAAATTCACTTCCTGGAGGTGGAAGGAATACATCGAGGGGAATGTACGGATTCAAGAGCACTGTGTCTGCATCGATCCAGAACAACCAGTCGAGTCTCTCGCTTTCAGGCTTGCCCAATTCTCGCAGCAGCAGACTCAGGATGTACGCAGGCTTGGACCAGACATCGTCCATGAGTTCTTGGCGGAGCACGTGAAGCCGGTATCCATGCTCTCTGTCATGTCTTTCGTGTGTCCGAATCGCTCGCTCCCAGTAGCTGTTGCCGTGAAAGAGGATTGTACATTTGCCAATGCGAGTCCTCGCTCCGAGCTTCTCGTGCTCAGCAAGACCTTCTCTGACATCCTCGCCACCCGGAACTGCGGTGATCGTATTGTGGCCCTTGTGCTTGGCTTTTGAGGTAGCATTCGCTCCAGTCCCATGAGATCCCTTGGCGAAGTATGGATTCCATGATTGGAGCTTGTCTTTGACAGCGTGATGCAGTTCTGATAATGCACCTGTCACGGAAGGCTTCTTTCCTTGTTCAATGTAGTCTTCTAACTCCATTTCCTCTTCGAGTTCCACATCTCCAAGAATTCCTGGCTGCTTTGCACTAGCAGCCGGATGTGCTCCAAACCCATCAGGATTGTTTAACACACCTCCAGATGCCATATCATATGCTGAATCCATATCCGCTGGGACACTGTCCGTAGGTCCAAGTGTCGATGTTAGCATCCATCCCATGAGAATGCAGCCAACTCCGATAAAAATGACTTTGATCCGGCCATTCGAGAAGAGAGGGGATCTCGGTCTGTTTTGTCGGATCCATTGTGGTAGGGCATTCGGCGAAAGTGGCGTTAGCGGCGAAGTTGGTGATGAATCTCGGTACGGTCGTTCTCTCGATGGACTTTGAGAGGCCATGGCGACGACGTTGAATGCGCTCTTGTCAAATCCTTCTCAAAGTACACATTGACCTGCTGGTATCAGTTGGGTGGCAATACGTGTTTACATACCAATACGCGAGGTTGACGCCTCATGAAGCGTTGGCGCAAGGCATGCAGCCCTGGCACGACCACAATGTCAAGCAAGGGATGAGCCATGGTTCTAGATGTCAAAGTGTCAGAAAGCAGCGAAACATGCAGTACGCCTATACACATCAGCTGGGTGTCTTTTGGAAACACTTGCCAACGGCATCACTTTCTCGATTGCCCGCGAGCTTTCCGCCCTTTCGCAAGATGGCAAGTCGATTTCGGCTGACGCTTTCTACATATGCTTGCTCTCGATCGAATGCTTCGCCAAGATGAACGATTACTTTGTCCGATGACAAGCCCTGGGCCTAATCATCTTGATGTCTTTCACGGCATGGTATTTTATTTCTTCCTTTCGGTACTTCTCTGCGAGTCCTTCATATTGGCGGCCGAGCAATGGTACAATGCAATGTTTCGTTCGGTTCAGCACAGAAAATGGTGTGCTGTCGTCTCCTTTCACGCGCTCCTTGATGCCTCAGGTTCTGCCAAGGGACCGACTCCAGCGTACTTCTCTCTGCGCCGGCGGAGCTTCGCCTATGATTTAGCGCTTGTAGACTCTAGAGCCCGCAGGTGAGAGAAGCAGGCGTCTGTCATGCACAGTCCATGCGAAATGAAGTCGTTCATCGTCAGCGTCAAGGACAATGCTGGCCTCATGTACGAAATGGCGACCGATGAAGACAGCCGTGGCACATGGCGAGCTATCTCGGCATTATTTGTCCTCTCAGCTACCGGATTACTCGTCATCTTCCACCTCATTCCCTACGAGTGTGTCGATCTGGACTTGTCGTCAGTAAACTCATATTATGGCCCCGGGGCTTATTGGGGCTGGCTGATGAATATGTTGCACTCGATCATGCTTTGCGATTGCAACCTCTTGATTTCTGGACTTTCTGTTCTGCCTGAAGTACGACGTTCTTCAACTGCCTTTTACCGCAGTCCAGCAGAAGACAAGATTCAGCATTTACTCGGTGCCATCGAGGATGAGTCCACGCCATCTACTGACTTCGTTGCTGCAGTCATCTATTCACTGGTCGCGAGCGGTGATGCCATCTACCAGAGTATCACCCTACGCGATCCGATGAATGCCAAGCAGCAGGCGGCAATGAGCGTCTCACGAATGTCATTAGCATTGAGCATGTGTGTGCTTTGGCCAACGTGGCTCCTCAATAGAGAATTGAAGAGCATGCGTTCCGACAATTCCAGAGCTGCCCTCGCCCTCGCTTCTAAGATTGATTTGAAACGTATGCATCTACTTCAGAAATGGCGCTATCGACTCTGGCTATGCGTCCTGATAGCCGCCGCCACAGCCGTACTGGCAGAGCACATCGCAATCACGAGAATCGATCATCCGATCTATCAGAAACCAGAATTCAACGATATTCCGCTCGACTTCACGACGACCGGCCTGGCAATATGCACCATTGTTGCGGCAGTCGGCATCATCTCAGCTGTGATTGTCAAGCATTCCAGGATCCAGGACTTCGCAATATACGCACCACCATGTGTGATCTATATTCTACTTTTCGTCTACACCACGCCCGATGCCGTGCGATTTTTCGACGATGCATCCTCAGGCTGCGCGGGCTCTCACCGCTTTGCCGCTCCAAATAGTTCTTCCAGGCTGAGCGACTTGGATCAAGCTACCGCGATGGCAACGGCAATTGTGGTAGTGCTCGCGCCGTATCGTCGAGCATTGTGGACTTTCGTCAAGGTACCTTGGTCGAGCTTCGTCATGAAGCTGCGAGGTCGACTAGGACGTTCAGGTACAATGTTTGACTCGGAACTGGACGAACGGTCCGCTGTCGCTGCTTCAAGAGTGTGATCAGACATTTGACTCGCATTCAAGCATTGACGCTAGTTGACAACGGATCGAAAGTACCTTCCAGGCTGTCTCCTTTGCTCATCTACCGCTCTGACGGCTCTAAGCTTTGGTCACGATTCTAATGTTTCAAAAATCGCGAGGCCGCCAGTGTGCAAAGGCTCTAGTTCTAATCAGGCACCTCTACATCCCCTCGAAGGTGGCGCGGGTGAACAGCGCTGCATCGTCACATTGCATATGAAAACTGCAGCGACCAGAACCGCCTGCGTCGTTCGAACGCGAGGAACGTACGTCATGGAGGATGCCGAAGAAGACCCCGTAGTCATCGCTGCTTTGATAACCAGAACTGGCTCATTCCAAAGCTGAAGTTGGTGACAAGATCTGTAGACTTCCGACCCACAGGTCATGCGACCAAAAGACGAGCAGTGGCTCCTTACCGGAGACGCCTATCTAGAGGATGCTATGAAAGTGAGTGGTTTGACATCAGTCTGGTCGCAAAGACATGATGCTCACCATCTATACATATATCTATGTGTACAGCTTACCCAAAACGGCCCGCCCTTCGCCTCAGCATCCCCCTTTCCTGCTTGTTTTCGGCAGGTTACAGCTGAAGCCTGGCGTGCTGATGTTTCGAATCGAAGCAAGTCAGCTTTCGATTTGCTCTGGGACAAGCAAGATTCAAGGGACCTGTGGTCGTGCGCGCTCACTTCATAGGGTTTTCAGTAGACGAGTGTGGCGTGCTTGCCTTCTTGTTGTTGTTGTTGTGGTTGTTGTTGTCAGCTCCCCGCTCCCCCGCATTTGATTGTTCTTGGCAGGAGCTTCAGACTTCAAGGTTCGGCAGCGTAATGAGGCTTAGAAGCTCAGCCTTGCGCGTTTGAGGACTGCACTGGCTCGGTAAACGATACTTGAATTGCTGCGCTGCTGTGTGTCAGTCCATATGGGAAAGGTGTCTGGATCGCGGATGAGTAGATAATTGAAGGGGGCGAAAGAAAAGACCCGAAATATTGCTCGTTGAAGTAGCTATCTGCGACCAGACCTGCGTTTCCTTGCCCCATTGCCAGACTTCGTAGGCGTCGTCGTAGCAGTGGCAGTGGCAGCAGGCGTGCTTGGAGTGCCGGGCGAGCTCTGACGAATACTGAATCCTCCATGCTCATCAGGCACAATGTCAACCAGCACACCCTGCCCATCACTGCTGTCACTGCTGCTCGTCTCTACCCTACGCAGTCCACTACCATGCGAAGCACTCGATCTTGGTTGCGCCAGCGGTGAGGAAGATTGTGGTGTGCGTCGCAACGAAGCATACCTCACGTCCACGTGGCCCGGCGCGCTGACGTTACGTCGCCCTTGCGCTGCAGGCATTGGCGGTGGCATGTCGTAGTCGTAGCCGAATTGCTGGGCACGTGAGGCAGATCGTGTCCGTGCGGGAGGTGGGAACCATTCTGCATCCTCTGGCAAAGATCTGTTCGAGCCCGGTCGAGTGTCGTAGTATCGTGGCAAAGGAGGCATCTGTTCTGGAGGCGTCGACTCTCTACGGCTGTGCTTGGAAGAAGATCTTGACCCGCTGGTGCCTGGCCTAGACTTGCTGAGCTCTGGACTGGGTGGTCCCGAATACAGAGGCGCGTACATTGGCCTGCCATCAGGTCCTTGGACCAATACCGTCGTTCCTGGAGGATACGGCAATGCCTGATCCGTTGAGTTCTTCCTTTCCGGCGATCGGCGAACTTTTGCTTTTGAATTTGACTTTGCTGGTGAGCCGAAAAAGCTCGAGGTGCTGGACTTGCGTGGCTTCTGCTGAGCCTTGAGGCTCGTCGAACTGCTCGATCGACTACTTGGCTTCACCTTTGACTTCGCCGGGGTTACAGGCGGTGAGACCAGAGCAGATGATGGCTCCGGCTGCTGGATCCTCCTGCGCTCAAGAGCCGCCATCTCTTCTGGGGTCAGATTGACGTTCGTCTTGCCCTGTGCTCTCGCTCGGGCGATGCGATCCAAAGCCGTCTGTCGCAACGACTCATCCTTGTCCCACCCCCCAGCTTGATATACTTTTCGGTTCTGTAGATCTCCCTCATCATCCTCTTCAGAAATGTAATCATCGTATGCTCCATCATCGTACACGCCCCCTCTATGCCATCTATCCTGACCCAGATCATACCCATCAAAATACAGTTGATCGCCAGCATAACCCGCTTGCCGGCGATGACGCGCAGAAAATGTGTTCGGATCCAAAATAACGCCGTGTGTGTCGTCTTCGTCGCTTTCCACTTCCATCAAGCGTGGATCACGAAGCTCCCAGTCCTGCGAATGTGTATATCTTCGCCTTTCCCCGCTGAGAGCTCCGGGCGGTCTTCCCATTTCATAGGGCGAAGAGTGCGCGGTCGACCGCCTAAACCGCCTCCTCGGAGAAACTAGCTGCTACATCTTTTTCCATGAACGCCGCGTGGCCCAGAATAGTGACGCCAGATGCGCCAATGAGCCAAAGGACGGTCGAGATGGGCGAGGCCCAGAAGAAGAGTGGCTGTGAAAGCGCGTCAAGGTGATGCGCACGAAGGATCAAGACAGTCGACTTACGATAGCAATCACGAACAGGGCCGTGTACATCTGGCTCGCGGTGGCCCTTGCAAATCCCACATCGAGATCCCTGCCGTCCAGCTTGCCAATGCCCCACATGCCTCCAATGATGAGGATAAGCACGAAGAACAGCAGCAGATTCGTGAGCAAGCTGTAGATGCTGAGCATCACGAACAGCGCGGCATAATTGCTTGAAAAGTATGATAAATTGTAGTTGACGCGGTTTTGCACCTGCGAAAGATCGGCTGGCTTGGAGAGGTTCTTGAGGTTGAAGAACTCAGATATCGGTCGCAGGTTCGCGAAACGCGACGTGAGAGATGTGGTGCGTACGGAGTCGAAACGACCGGACAGGCTACACGAGTGCATTAGCACGCGCCTGGCCTACTGCCCGATGCTTGGGACTGGAGGATGCATACTTGAGACGGTTGGTGATGACGTCGAGGGGGATGTTGATGCGCGCCATGATTGTCGACGGGAGGACGAAGGTGTGACAAGGTAGGTGGACTGGGGAGGTGTATATGAGTCTGCGCCCCGAAATATCAGTGTCCAACGGCGCGCGCGTGAGTGTCTTTGGCGGCCCGCGTGCTGACTCCTCGTCGTCGCTCTCAAGTCTGCGGGCATGCAGGGCGCGGGAGGACGACGGCAGAAGACAGAAGACAGCGGGTGGGCGCAGGCTGCTTACATTATAGTAGCGTGGTAGTAGTTTCGTGCAGAAAGGAGCAGATGCTAGCCAGATGGGTGAGCTGACGTGCGAAGCGTGTGGTGTTGTTTGGGAAACAGGGGAGCTCTGCTGATTCTGCTTTCTGGGTGAGAGCATCACCACTCTGGTGCCGCCGCCCATCGTTCCCTGGGCATGGTTGCGGGCCGCGCTATTCTAATTATTGTCCACTAAATCCGGAGTCACCCCTTTCGAAATTTGCATGTGGCATATGAATTCCCGCGGCGAGTGCGAGCCTCGAGGGCATGTGAAGGAGAAGTGAGTGAACAGGAGACACACACACACACCCACACACTAGCAGAAGTTGGCAGTCGGTGAGAACAGCTTGACTTTATGCTCCCGGCGGCAACTGCCAACTGCATACCGCCTCGTCTCTGCCAACGAAGCTTTCTCCACGTTGGACAGCCTGAGTGGACGCACCCTGCCCTGTTCATATCCATTCGAGCTTGTGCACAGCTCAGCTAAGCACAGCACATCATACCTGCACTTCCATCCCAAACCATACCACACTCCACCCACCCACCACCATGTTGGGCATACATCGGGCAGCACTGCTGCTCGTTGTTACCCTCGCCGCTTTGGCCGCCGCGTGGTCCAAAGAAGACCACGAAATCTTTCGTCTGAACGATGAGGTCACGAAATCCGAGGGAGCAAATGCCACGTTTTACTCTTGGTTAGGCATTTCGCCCAATGCGAAGCAAGACGACATCAATCGCGCATACCGCAAGCTGTCACGAACGATACATCCCGACAAGGCGACGAGTAATTGGATTGCAACCTACAACAAGCCTCCTCCGGTCGTGAGGAATACTGGCGCAAAGCCGACGGTGCATGTTCAGAAGAACAAGCAACCTTCCAAGTCGCAAATCGAGAAAGTCCGAAAAGAAGCTCAATCTCGATTCGAGCGTCTTTCGTTGGTCGCGAATGTTCTGCGAGGACCCGAGCGCGAACGTTACGATCATTTCCTGAAGCATGGCTTCCCGATCTGGCGAGGCACCGGCTATTACTATGAACGATTCCGACCAGGCTTCGGAACTGTGCTCGTGGGACTGTTCTTGTTCGGAGCGGGAGGAGTACATTACGCCTTCTTGTACTTGACGTGGAAGCAACAGCGGGAGTTCGTCAATAGATACATCAAGCATGCACGCCGCATGGCTTGGGGTGATGAGTCGGGCATTGCAGCCATCCCAGGTCTTGGTGGGCCTGTTGCGCAATCGCAAAGCAGGAATGTTGAGGACAGTGATGAGAGCATGACTTGGAACAGGAAGCAAAAGCGCGAGATGGAGAGACAGAAGAAAAAGGATGGCAAGAACCCGGTCAAGGCTTCACGCGCGGCCGCTGCTAAGAAGGCGAGAGAAAGTGGTATCTCTACTCCTGTTGAGTCCGAGATCACCTCTGGACCTGTGGGAGCGAAGAAGAGGACTGTTGCTGAGAATGGCAAGGTCCTGATCGTGGATAGCGCAGGTAATGTCTGGCTTGAGGATGAGACTGAAGAGGGCGATGTGCAAGAGTTCTTGCTTGACGTGAGTCGATTCGCAAATGCCCATCCAACTTTCAATTGCTAACATGTCGATACAGCCCGACGAAGTCCCAATGCCAACATTCTTCGACACAGGAATCGTCCGAATACCAAAGTACATCTACAATGTGTCCCTTGGCAAAGTCCTCAACAAGCAGACCTCCGACCACGTAGCAGCCGAGCTTGTAGGTGAAGAAGAAGAGGTCGATGCAACGGAAGCAGCTCTGCAGTCAGCTACAGCTCCCAACGCAAACGGCGAAGCGAGAAAGCGGAGAACGAAGAACAAGTCATAGGTGTGGCTTTCAAAAAGTTCGTTATAGATTTTTCTAGACCAGCTGTCCTCTTGGAATACATAGAAGCTGCTGTATCATATGCCATGCCAATACCAACCTTCATGGGTATCCCATAACGCCTTTTGCTATGCCGTACAAGATCGCACCTCGTCTTTGTCTCCCGGCTCGCGGGCAGCATACGCAGCAATGTCTACAACTTTGTCTCCCGCTCGCGTTCCGCAGGTCTAGCGCGAAGCCGCCGCCCATGAGCAGGCCTACGTTGCAGGAGTCGTCCTTCGAATCTGAACCACGTTTGGGATCTCTCACTTTCGTCCTTGGTTTTTCGGGGCTGCTGACCTAGAAGAAGTTCGATGCCCCCGTAAATATGACCCGAATCAATTCAAATATCAATCCACCGCAGACCACAAAAAGCAACATATCTAGATTCGCGAGCACGAGCGTTAGCAAAACGTCCTGTTTGACGGCTCTGTAACCCATGAATTCGCCTCCGACTCGCGTGACTCACACAACCACCACTTATTAATCGGTGCCTTCTGGGGCTTCTCTTTCTTCGGTAATGCAGATACAGGTTTTCCCATTTTCTTTTCTTGTTCGCGGGCGAATTGAGCGTTTGCTCGGCGTTGCTGGGGGGTTTGTGCCATTGTTGCAAGTCGTGGAAGGGTGAGTCGCGAGGTGCGCAATGAGAGTTGATGCGGGTGTTCCGCCCGTTTTCTAGAATTGACTGGTTTGGGAAAGCCTGTCGATTGGCAAGGTGTATGTTGAAGTGAGTGAACTTGAGACGTATCCGAAGCACAGGACGGAGCTCGGCAACGGAAAGGCAAGCTTGGACAGGGATGTGGAGACGTCGGTCTTGGTTTCAGCCCTATGGTGGCTGTGGGAGCCGCATGTGCGATTCGAAAAGTACTTTCTACTTCAGACTTGCAACATCGATCCCTACAATCCCAATATCCGATGCTCACACTGCTCCACGACATCTTCCGGGAATCAGGTCGCAATGGGCAGATGACGGCAGCTTGGCCGACTGGAAAATAAATGCCTCGTCATTATTTGATGACTCGATGAAGGCAATCACTGCTTAACATGGCTCGATATCCTTCCTTCGAAGAATACGCCAAGCGGAATGCTTTTGGAGAAGGTATAAAGCGCTGCGATGAGCTGCTGGCGAAAAGCACGAAAGATGTTGATCTCTTGACCACCAAACTTCGCCTCTTGTGCGTCTCGAAACCAGAATCAGAAGATGGCCCGAAAGTGCTTGAACAGCTATCGGCGATATCGCCACCGATACAGGATTACAGAGAGCTCGAGGGGATCGAGGCCGCCGTTGTTGACTCCTTCAGAAACACATTCCCGCCACCTGTGACAGCCGGACCTGTAATTGCCAAGCTTTGGGACAGTGCATTCAAGGCAAACACAAATCTTGAATACAGGCTAGATCTCCTTTCCGTACGCTTCTCTAGAGCAGTCCTCGACAACCGGTTGCAGGATGCTCAACAAGCTCTCATACAGTTGAAAGCCGTAGCACCCAGGAATCGAGCGATTTACATGGCCCATGCCGCTTATACTCAGCTTTTATCCACAAAGAAGGATGATTTGCAGTCGAAACTCGCTATTGGCCTGGCTCGAAAGGCTGTGAATGAGAAATTTGACAACGAGAAGGCGCTCGATTGTAGAGTGGCTGGCCAGATATTCGCAATTCAAGGCAGCGAGAAGGATCTCGAATCCATCAGAGAGCGACCGGCGTTTCGGGAGAGTAAGCAGGTGTATGAGGCACTTCAGCTGCACAAGCAGAATGTGCCGAACGGTACCATAAACGGACAAGCCGAGAAAGTAGATTCATCGAAGGCCTCATCGAGAGAATGGCTCCAGTCTGAAGTCGATCAGCTGAAGCGCAACTTCAGCGAGCTCAATAGTGCAAATGCTTCAACCGCATCCCTGATGCAATTCATTGCCAATTCTATCCGGCTTGTTCATACAGCAACAACATCTCTCGACCTTGGAGCACGGAATCGAGTTGCTGCAGATCCCTGCTTCCTGGCAGTTTCAGGTCTGGTGAAGCTTTTCGCCGGATCGAGCAATGAGAGCTACCTCTTGCAGGCTGCATTCCTCACCGAAAATCTGCTGAAGTTCAATGAGCACGTCCACGAAGCAAGACTGATTCTGGTATACATTTACATGCGACTCGGGCTCGGGTCAAATGCAATGCGGCTATTCGACTCGCTAAACGTCAAGGAGATCCAGTTTGACACTGTTGGCCACACTTTGTTCACGCGTCTGTCTACCATACACCCTTTCCGGACAGAGCTGCCCAGCAAAGATTGGTACGAGCCGCATGAGCGCACTAACAAAGCTCTACAAGTATACCCGCGGCACGAAGACAAGCTGTCGGACTGCGAGTGTGCTATACTGAACCATGAACAGTCTGGCATGATCTTCGAGCTCAATCAGCTTAGAACTGAGCTCCGCCATAGCTGGTCTAGACGAATGCTGCTCCTAGAGCATAGGAGGACTGCTCGACTATCCGGTAAAGGCTACGGCAAAGCCACCAGTGAGGTCGGGCCAAGATTGCTCGCGAACTGGACGCAGGTGAAGCATAACCGTGACTTCGATGCTGCCTTCAATCATGGATTCAACGTGGAAAAAGCTCTCTATGGCAACAACCAGAGCATACCGGGTGAAAAGTGGATGCTTTGCAGCCTTGCAGCTGATGTTGCATGGTCACTGGCTGGAAAGCAAATCGCCCTCATCACTGACGTGGAAACGCTGTCGGCCGCTCTCGAACAGGCCACAGCTTCAGAAGACAGTGAGCTCACGGGCGCTGAAGTCCTCTCCTCCCATATCATTGTCAAGCTTTTACCTGTGCTCCAGACAGTGAATCTAGGCGCCTCACCAAGCAAAGATTCAATTGATGGGATAGCCGTCGCAGTGAAGAAGCTCCCGATATCTTCTCTTATCCCATCGAAAGATCTCCTCGCCCAGCATATCTCCGACCACTACATCTTCATCGACACCATGCTCATCGTTCATCGGACATGCAAATACATCAAAGAAGTCGCCGAACACATCCCGCAAGAAGTAGCGAGCCTGCAACAAACGGCCATGAAAACGATCAAGTTACTGCAGAATCATGCGACTGAGCAAGCGGCGGGGTTGAAGGTTCAAGAGGTGGTAGAGAAGATACACAAGAATGATGTGCTAGGGGAGGAGATCGATGCATTCGGAAGTGAGACCCTGAAGGCGTTCGCGGAGAATCTGGTGGCATCTGCCAAAGAGGGATGGGAAGGAGTCAACAAGATTGCTCTACCGTCCTGACTTCCCATGCTGCATTGGATTGCGATACTCGGCTCGGTATTGGCCGTGACGTATAGCTACTATGTGCTGTGGAAGATCGTCACGAGAGCAACTTAGCCTATTGTTGACACATATTACCATGCAAGTAAGCAGCATGGCTCGAGTACCTATTGTGCATATCACCAGGAATCCGACATCCATTTCTTGCTGCAACGGTCCTCACAACAGTTATGTTTCGCTAGCAATTGGGCCTCCATCGAATTGTAGCGGCCGCATCAACCGTGAAGCGGATACTGGACGACTTGAGCAGGGTGGTGAGCATTCGCATTCGAATATGCTGATATCCCACGTTGCATGAGATATATTCTTCTTGTTCTCCAAATTCTACACACCCCTATTTCCTCAATCCAAATTCGGCTTGTCTCCTGGCTTTCGGTTCGCGAAAGGACTAATCGGTTTTTCCAGCACCTCGCCATCGAGTTCAATGTCCACCTTCTCGTTGTAGAAACACACCAGTCCTTCAACCCGTGCACTTTCCAGCAGCGGACGATTGTAGTACCAGATCACATCCTCATAAATTTTACCGTCAATCTCCACAGAATAGTACTCTGCTTCACCTTTGTAGGGACATTGCGTTAACGTTTTGCTAGGTCGAAGAACGCTGGCGTCAACTCGAGTTAGAGGAAGGTAGTATCGACACGGAAGTCCAGTTTCGTAGAGGTGCATCGAAGAGTCCGTGTCCGCTACGACTTGACCGGCTATGCTTACGCGGATGTGGCGGGTAGATTGGAGGATGTCGATGCGCTTGAATGGGTCCTTTGGGTGTACAAAGATTGGAGTGGATTCTTCGAACCACTGATCCATGGATGCGAAGTCGATTTTGACGAGGTCGGAGAGTTCTTTTGATGGTTCTGGGAGGTCCGTGGCAAAAGCTAGGATCTTTTCGACAGATTTGTCGGAGACTGTGAATGTCCACTGGGTGGCGATCACTTTGTCGTCCTCGCCTTTGATTTCTTGGCCTGGTGTAAGCTTCAGATCTTCGGAGCGGGCTTCAAAGTAGGACTTTATCTCTGAGGCTGGGATGTAGAGTTGGGGGTAGAATGGGTGTTCCCAGACGAAGACGGATTTTGTGGTTTTGACGATGTAGCGGCCGTTGAAGAGGACCTGTATGAGGCGGGGTGTTTGAAGAGTGCGTACTGGACCATCCTTGCCGAGTTTGAGGGCAACTTTCCTGAGGCTGTGGCGTATTAGTCTGATGACTTCGATGCTGTTGTTATTGTGGATAGAAATGAGCTCACTCATCCATGACTGGCACTGTGTCAATCTCTGTCCGGACCCTTGTTGAGAAGAGTGTTCGGTAGCTGTCACGCGAGGAGTAGAGAGAATTGATCTATCGTGCAGGTTTTGACAGAGCGAGTGTGGCTGTTCAGAGGACGAAATAGTGGTCAGCTCAGGATGCACAGTTGTACAGTAAGCATATGGAATCCCAGGTGGGGCAACGTTCATGATGCAATGGCGGCTTTTTCGACTTCATCACTTCTCATCAGCGTGCGAACGTGCACTCTGGTAGTCGTCTTTTCATCACACAGACGGTACTAGAGAGAAGTGAGGCTACGCTCCCTGCAGACTGACGCAAAAAGTGATCAGACTGTAGGGACATGACTCGGCGTGTAGCGTGAAAGCCAAGAGATGCCGAGGAGAGCGAGCTGCGAATGCATGAAGTCTATACGTGATGTTTTTGATAATATCTCAAGCCGTCCTCTGAAGATGCAAGCAAAACTGTGGTCTTTGGCGAATTGGCTCCAAGTCGTTGACGATTGCTTCCCGAGGTTCTCTGTATGCTTCAGGCCGGAGCGTTTTGCTGATGCCACAGTCGTCGCTATAGGTACGAGTATGTTGGGTGAGGCTCTAGAAAAGTGAGCGTGCTACCAGAGACGCGGTCGTGAATACTTCTGAAAAGGTGCATGTGAAAGTGTGAATGGTGAAGCGGAAGGATAATAATTGTCAAACATTGTTGCGCAGGCGGAGGAGAGTAGGCATACCAAGGGACCCAATTCGTAGTGGATGAAAAGGATGAAGGTCTATCTAAGACTACAAACACAAAGATAAAGGAGAATTGCCCCTAAGCTAGGCTTAATTAGGCTGGCTAGCCTAGACAATACTAAGAGATAACTAGGTAGAGAGAGTCTATTTCTAATACTCCCCTTAACTCTTAGTCTAGTTAGATTAGTCTACTTCCTCTTTAGAGCCCTCCTTATTATATATAACTATTGCTAACAACTTCTTATTATCTATAAGCTTATTGTTTGCAATTACCTAAATCATTTGCCTTACTATTTCTAGGTATAGATAGTAGATTATTATATAATTATCCTAACTATATAGTTTATATAAACCCCTCTCCTACTTATAAGTAGTAAACCTCTAGGGTTTCTTCTAGTCCCTTAAGGCTATAGCCCTTGCTACGAGTGCCTAGTATGTATTTAGTAGCTTTAGCATATCTACCTCCTTTTCCTAAAGAATTGAAAGGATGCTATTAGGTAATAGTAAT
>LFZO01000284.1:0-44975 GCA_001578225.1 Pseudocercospora musae | reverse complement strand
TCCGGAATGGAAAATTTTCAATGTCAGAATTCTCTTCACGTTCTCCAACGCCAGCGCAGTCCCATGACCCTTTCGCCATGTCTTCCTTCTCAATCCCCCATCTCCCACCCCCTGTTTTTCTTTTTACCCAATAGCTCTACATCTAGTCGCCGCACAAATATTCCCTTGACAACATTCTCCTCTATAATCACTTCCTCCCCAATTCCCGCATTCTCCCCACGTGGCTTTACAGCTTGGTTCGCGACATTTTATTTCTGAAATGGGTTGTGGGACAGCGAGCTATTAAAAACCAATTTATAAGCTTAGCAAGCTTGGTATGGTCTTGTACTTACCGTTATACTCCCGTCGACTTGTTGTATGAATCCGGGGCGAGCTGGAGTTGAGAATTGGCAGTCGGAGAGGAGGTTGAGGGAGCGGTTTTGAGAGTGGATTTTTGAGATGGGGAGGGTGGTGGTGGGTGTTGATGTGTAGGAGGTGTTTGGGGTTAGGGTGAGGGTGTGGTTTGTTGGCGGGGAGAGGGTTGTTAGGATGATTGAGAACTGGGGTTGGAGTGAGAGGGTGAGGGTGAGGGTTGGGAGGAGAGTGGTGATGAAGATGGTTGTGGAGAGCAGCATCTTTGGTGGATGGAATTTTTGAGATGGTGTGCTTTGTCGCGACACCTTTTATATCCGTCAACTTGCCTTGTTGCGGGGGGTTTTTTTAATCTGAGGTAGTATCGTGAGGTCGCTAGTTGGTCTTGCGGGCAAAGGTAATGGATTCTCTCGTGTTCTTGATTAGAGCTGATGATTTGCTGGAGCGCAAAGAAATCGCTAGTTTGTCTTGAGTGGCTTGCAATGCTGTCCAGGCATTTTGCTCCTCGGGTGCCGCCTGGATGACCAGCTCGCTGCTTCAGGCTGGTACGCGAGCTGAAGACTTCTTCAGACCAAGCTCAGTGGACCTCTTCATCGCAACGTTAACAAGTTGTGAGTGCCTCTGGAGCAACCTCGTGACCCGATGTGGGCACTGCACATCCTAATGGTGCAGACATTTGCTGACTATTTCTCTGTTCGATGGCTCATCATTTTGCGAGGTCGTAGTTCAAGTCTTGATCGATAATCTGCTTGATCGTCGTGTTGCACTGACAGGCCTTCGTACTCTGCTGATGTGGTGTGTGGACTGATCTCTGCCAAGGAGTCAAGGTCTTCTTCATACCCCGGGAGTTGGACTTCGGCGTCCGTGATGAACAATTCGCAGCCTATCTTTTCCTTGAGAAGGTCTGTTGCAAGATCAGTCACGGATCGCGTGACATTTAATTCCAACAAGTTGCCGGAAGTCCACGCGTTCCTTGACAGCTGTCTCATTGAAGCTTGCTGGCAATTTTCCGAAGATCTGGTCAAGGGTTGGCAGCCAAGAGATTGGGTTTGCGTGGGAGGCCTGCTGAAATGGAGGGATACCCTGCCATGTTCTTGTGGCTGGTGCAGAGAACGGATACAGGTATAAGTTAGAAATCTTCGGTGTCAGTCTGTTACTATGGCCGTTGCTGATGTGCTGCAGATGCATGGCTAACATGTGAACGGACAAAAGTGAGCATTGTCCTGCTAAGTAATAGAGAGCTCTGCACAAATCAACCGAGAGCTCTGGAGACACATTAATAACATGAAACGGTTCTGCTTATGGCGACGTCAGCCCGAATGGTCATCGCACGAATGCTGTGCAGAAGAGTGCAATTCCGCATGAGACAGGAACCATCATGATATATGAACCAATTCTCGAGGTTATCATGTCGAAATCGCCGAGGTAGGGCAAGAGATGAGTCATCAGTTCGCTGTATTCCAAGTTGTCTGTACTGTACCTCCTCCAAGCAGTATCTTCCGAAGCTCCGAGTGTCTCTCTCCAAAGAAAATGACTATCGCCTTGCATTTCCTCCGCACATACACAGAACCGTAGAGTATGTAGATTGTCAATCCCCTCGTACCCAGAAAGATGGTTGCAGGAAGTAGTGTTTTGGCTGTTCTACATCAAATAGAGTCACAGGATACCAAGACAGCGAATGATTGCTGATGAGCTGTTTCAATTGAAGCCCCTGGGCTTTCAGCTCGCTTGCGCCGAACCAAGCTCGTGTATCCGTGGAAGCACTGTAGTACGAAAGACAGCTGGAAATGTAGTTGTCGAGTGGCCTGCAAAGTGTACCTGCTCCTGATGTCTTCGTGATCGTCGTCTAGCATGTTCTGGTGAGTTTTCTTCCAAGTCCTAAAAGGCTTGCCGAGTTCCTAAGATACCGGCCCGACCGTTGGATCAAGCAAAGACGTTGTGGCTCAGCGCCTAGGGCGTGGTGAGACGTGTGGCTACCTTCACGCCTCGACGCGGCCATGGAGCAGAAGCACAGCACTATACCGACCTGATCAAATGCTGGTCGAGAAGCGTACAAGGCGTGTTGATATCACACAACATGATGCTGGCGAGGATGCATGTGAAGGTGTACTCGACCTTGATTACTTCCCCGAGCCCCAGTACGTAGCCCGAGCCCCAGTATTATGTAAGACTCCGATATCGACTGTTCCTAACAAAATCGCGTGTAGAAGCGATTATCGGGTCTCTGCAAACAGCTCCGACCGGGCAACTAATACTACCGCTAGAGATGAAGCCAAAGTTAGTTAGTAAGTTAATAGTATAGCGAAATTGGAGGTATTGTTACTTGTATAGGTATGTGCGAGTGTCTCTATCTACTTAGGTCCAAGCGGGTTACGACCTGCGGTCTTATAACTACGCGAGGCTATATATACTAGCTTATACTAATCTCTTAACTACTAACTAGCTTGCTATATATAATATTGTTACTAAGTAAACTAATAGTACTATTACTATAGTACATTCTAATAAAGTGGCGCTATTGCTTGTCGCACTAGCGGCTATGTAAGTGAGTACTACTATTGCTACCAAGTAAGCTATCGCTATCGTTATTACTATTCGAACAATGCCGCTTACTAACGGCTATGTTCGATTAGTTATTAAGAGCGCTCTTCTTTACGCGCTTATAGATTGACTACTTATTGCCGTAGAAGGTCTAGCTTAGAAGGAGGTTGCGGAGCGGCCGGAGGTACCTATTCGTGTAATTCTATACGTAGATTATAGTACTCGAAGCCTTGTAGGTAGTAGGTAGGTCTATACGGACGGTTAGCCTTCTAGTAGGGGCACTAATGGTTGCGGTACTAGCTCTTAACGCATTTGTAGTAGTCTAATATCGTTGTTCTTAGCTAAGTAAGTAATATACCTAGCTCGAGAGTAAAGTTAGTAATAGTAGCTAAATTAGGCTTCCGCTTCTTACTAGTAGTAGTGTTTAAGTCGTCTAGTTCTCGAGCCGTTAGTGTACGCTTTGTTGAGTATAGTGTCGCTCTACTAGTAAGAGGTTTACGGTTGCCAAATACGACCTTCGGCTCTCGTAGACGAGGCTCTTGCTTTGTAAAGTTAATAAGCCAATGTTCGTAGAAGTGCTATAGTAATAGTACTATACGAGAGCCGCCTATCTCGATAAGCTTCATAATCTCGTACTTATACGGATAGCCGTAGGTCTTGGTTAGGTAATCGTTATAGCGGTACTACGGATAGCTACACGAGAATACCGAGTACTTAATCTTATTGCTATTGTTATCGGTTATAGTCCTTAGAAGCGTAAGAGCCCTCTTGTAAAGATTAGCTACTTCGAGAAGATAGTAGTTACTAATTACTCGAGAGATACTAGCATAGAAGGCTCTAGTTAGAAGCTTGCTACACCGCTTTAGGTTGTCCGCTATAGCGGCATAGCGTCGATCGTGACCCTCTTACTACTAATTAAGGAGCGACTCGAAGAGGGTAAAGATATCGTACCTACTACTATAGTTGAGCTAGAGTTTAATGCGTCCATGGTAGGACTTAACTCGTAAGGTTGTCTTGTAGCCGAAGTGTAGTACTTGGTTAGTCTAATAGTTAACAATGCGTGTCTTGTAATACTACTAGTTCCTATAGAGATAGGTCTTAAACATAGGGTAGACATTGTCTAGCTTAGTAACGTTGCTATTGAACTCTTCCTCGCTCTTACTATAGATAGTATAAGTGAATAGCCGCATGAACTTGGCGGTTAACGGACTGTCTATCTAGTAGCCGTTAGCCTTAATCTATACAAAGTTACCCCTTTCCTTCCTTACTCGAGTGAGTACGTCTTAGTTTAGGTACTACTCGTAGACGACGTTCTTGGCTTCCGGAAACACCTTGTTAATCGCTAGCATTAAGGCCTCCTTACGATTAGTCGCTATAACGATAGGCATAGCGTAGCCGGCTTGTTCGAGACCCTTCCGTAGAGATAGCAATAACTACTCGAAGTTAGGCTATTTAGGCTTCGGTTTAATAAGTCTAACGCCAAGCTTAATGGTGTCGTTCATAGGTCTAGTAGCGACTATGTCTAGTAGCTCGAGGTTGTATAGATTCGTCGAATACGTAGTGTCGATAATTAGCTAATAAGGCGTCTCTTTGAATACCGCAAGCGAGGTTAGATAAAGAGCTACTATTGCCTTAATTGAACCCTCCTCGTTAGGGTAGATATCGTAGAAGATGCTATGCTTGTCTAGCAAGTTAACTATACGCTAAGCCTAGTTATAAGCTCGGCGCTCATTAATAGTCCTATTCTAAGAGATATTGTACACATCGTAAGGCTTAAGGATTACTCTACGGTTTCGAAAGTAGGCTATTATCTTCGACGTTAGCATACGAGCCTACTATAAGCGCTCTAGTTGTTTGAGGAATTTAGCCGTTCTTGAGCGCTTCTAGATAGTAGCAAGAGCTACGATATCGTCCTTCTTATAGTTATGCTAATAGTGTTCTTCCTTATTCGAATAGCGGATTTGCTACTTACTATCTAGCTCAAGAGGGTAGATAGCAATAGCGTAGAAGTAGAACCTATAGTCTATCTTCTTCGTCTTCTTCCGTACCTTGTTCGTCGTATTCTAGGTACGCTTGTCCGGCAATCCGTAATACCTATAGACATACAAATAGCGATATTTGATACCGTTCTTGTTCTTCTTAGGCTTCTACTCCTTGAACTCGTAACCCTCCGATATACCAAATTGCTAAACATAGCGCTCGAGAGCGCTCTTCGATAGAAACGTCGACTCGCCCGGCATTAGACCTCGCGGTAGTAAGGGTAGCTCTTCGAGTAGTTTAATAGTAAACGCGTGTTTCTAAGGCCGTAGCGATACTAATCGATATTTAGGTAGAGATATACGCTCTCGAGGAATATATAAAGAGCGACTTCTACCTCGGAAAGCGACTTCCTCTCGCGACTCGATATCTACCGCGACTTCTACTACCTCTACGGCGGCGGTAGCGGCATCGACAATATTATTATTATCCGGTACTAGAAACTCGTCGATATATACCTTATGAGAAGGAGATTGCGCCATGGTGTCCGTAAAAGCGTAGAAGATAGTATAGGTTGAAATACCTCGAGAATATAGATAGGAGGTAGTCGCGTACCTAGACGCGACTATTAATAACACTAACTAAGAACGGAAACACGCTGTATTAGGCGGAATCGACACGTATTTGACGATATATTAATATAGCCGCGATTCTACATTGGTGCTAGGTCTATATCCACTGGGGCTCGGGCTACGTACTGGGGCTCGGGGAAGTAATCAAGGTACTCGACAGGAAATGTGCGCGATGGAAGCTCGTATTCGATGAGCAGAGGCTCCACATATATATCCCAGCAGAGTGTAGCGAAAGGCTAAAATAGCACCAGACGCGGAAGCGGCGAACCTTGCGCGCATATGGCTTCTCAGCAGCGTTGACGAGTCAAAGCCGCCTTGTCACCGTCCTTCACACACCCTCTCTTCTTCTACTCACCAAACTCCCTTGCCATCTACTCTGCTGGGACCTCTCACTCGTTTGTATCTTCGTTGGCATATCTACCGTACTTGGATCGGATACTGCGAGTATTTCCATCTTCCGCTGCTTTTGAAAGTCTCCGAGCACGTCGTCAGCTTTATTCCCCTTTCGATACCCACGCCTCAACAAAAGACCGCGCGTAATTACAGCCCCCAGCGCCCGATAACGATCGCCAGCCATCCTCGCCGTCGATTTGAGTCTGCTGGCCCGGCCTAGCCTGATCTATGAAGCCACAAACACCCGCCGTGGCCGCGACAATGTTTTCATTTTTTGCACAGATTCGTGCGGAGAATATTCCCGACGGCATACTCCCCAAGAACAAGAGACAGGTTGTGGGCACCGGTGTCACGACTAGCACTACGATGGCATCGACCTCGGACACACCCAGCTCGACAGCTGAGTCGACGAGCCAGACATCGCAGGCAGAGAATACCTCGACAACCAACGACAACACACCGACGAGTCAGCCAACTTCCGGTGCAGAGACAACGCCAACCTCGGACCACACCACAGCAGAGACAACAGCACCGACATCGACAGTACCGACGACGATCGATGTCACGACGACGAATGCTGATGGCTCCACGGTCACATCGAGAATTGCCACGCGAACTGCAGTTGCCGGATCGGGCACTACTGCCATCGTGAAGACGACCTCCGGCAAATCGAGCGATCTTGTCGTCTTTGGATCTTCTACCATCAACAGGTCTACGCTGTCATCCGCCACAGTCATCACCTCCGCGCTCGTCGCATCAGAGACCCAACGATCGACCTACACTTCTTACTGGACCAGCGACGGAATGGCATACAGTTCGCTCGTGACTACCGAGCAAGTTGTTGCCAGCACGACCGGCTACGCCACAGCCACCATCTCGCCTTCTCTTGCAGATAGCGGCTCTGGTGGCAGTTCGCTTTCGACATCGAGCAAGAAGATTATCGGAGGCGTGGTTGGCGGCATCGGTGGCGCTATTCTCGTCGGCGGCCTCGCCGTTGTGGCTTGGAGGATTTGGGGCAAGAAGAAGAGGCAAGCCGTGCCGCCAGATGAATACATAGACTCGCAGAACGACAGTCTTCGAAAGGAGAGGATAGCAAGCGGCTCTGGTTTGGAGCGATACCAGCAACCTCACAATGCTCCGTACCAGAACCCAGGTGGTTCCGTCAACACGGCCAGCAACTTCTAGGCGCCACTTAGATTGGACAACTGCATTCTGCTTTATTGCTGCACTTGAGCGTGACGATGGGTACGGTCGGTAAATAATGCATATCATCTACTGCGTGCCGCCGGAGATATGCGGGCTCGCATATTCATAGAATGGGAAATGGCGCTTGCTGGGAATGGCGTTGACGAGCATTTGCTGTCTCGCCTCAATCAGGGCGCACAATACTGTCACGTCCACGACATCTATGTCAAGATTTGTATAGTACAAGTAATACATTGAGAAGACTTATCACGCATGCCCCTTCTTGGGTCACTTTCCCGGTAATTTGATTCGATGTCGTTGATGACTCGCGTTGTTCGAAGGCTGGATGACTAGCTCCCTTTGGCTACAAGGCCTGAAGGCATCTCAGTGAAGCTGAACGAACAGGATGAGGACAGACTGGCAGGTCATGGTGGGCAAAGAATGTGCTCGGACATCTCTTGAGCAAATCCATGATTTTGATCGGTGCTCTGCGACAATGGAAAATAATTCCGAAGTCATCAGGCAGTCAAAATGCAGAAAATTGTCAAATTTCAATGCAATGGGACAGATGTGGAATTGAGCAAGCCATCTATACTCCATGTTAATGATGTGGTCGGTCCCGCCGCAAGGAAGAACAGCGCTGTGGGTTTCGGGCGTCATTCTGCTTTATATCCGTGAGGCGAGGATCTTGGCGATCGTCGTCGATTGCCACGCTGACGGGATTGTAGCGAGATGTTGTTGTCAGGTTGTCACAGAACTCGATCGTGGTGTAACCGAGGGCCTGCAGAGCTAGCAACGATATGGATGACTTTGACACGCACCGCCGTTTTTGATGCAAACGGCGGTCTCCGCCAAGCTGCATGTGAACACTGCCGACTGCATCTGCATCTCAAGCGCCATTTTGCAGGTTGTTCGTTGGCACAACAATATCTCATGCATGCCGGCAGCAGAAACAACAGGGAACCGACAACCAGTTCTGACCATGTCGTCAACACTCGCGTGCGTCTTCGGTACATCGCCACCGGAATGCACATGAGCAAACCCGATCTTGGAACCGACCCATCAGTATGTTTTCTGGAATTTCCTACTCGGGATACCAATTCATCTGGGCCGAGTTCCGCCGCCTTGTGATGGGTGTCATCGCATCGACGCGATGGATGACATTGATTGCGGCACGAATGTACCGGGCGTCTGTATGCAGCCCTATCTGGAAAGATACAGGACTGTCGTGTTGTCATCCAGGCGGACGGGACGTTTGTGCAACGCCAGGTTTGGGCGGAATCCACTTTGTCTGCATGTTTTGTGATATGTCGAAACGCATTCGTTGTTACGCTTGATGAACACCAGGGATGCGAGCTCATTTGTATCCGGCAACCTGGAAGTGCGGAATCCCTTTCTTGGATAAATTGATGTTGTTTCGCTCGCTGATCAGAGACTCTTGACTTGGATTCAATTTTCTTTGCTCCTCTCACTCCATCCTACATTACCGTCACCATGTTGAGCACTATCAGACAATCTCTTCATCTTTCTCTTCCATCATCGAGGAAGCGTCACAATCAGGCCTACGCCGCTGAAGCATCGTCAGACGTCTGCTCTACCCGGACGAGAACCGATCTGAAGAGAATTGCCTCGAGATGGGTCGACAGCAAACGGGCTTCCAAGTACATTGAATCTGAACCAGCAAAGCCCTGCGATAAGACTTCGAAACTCAGTCGTAGTCCAACAGTATCCTACTTCAAGGGTAGAGGAGAGGAGCAGAATCAGTTGCCACGCATCAGTCGCTCACCTGAAGACCTAATTGCCTCGCTCGATAGGAGCCAATCTACATCTCATGGCAAACCGATAGAGCGTGCTCAATGCCAGCCTGCACTAGTGATCCCTTCGTCAAGCCGCCGTACCGCCTCTCTCAGCGAGAGATCAACAACATCAGGCATCAAAGGCAAAGAACGTGCACTTGCCCACATCGCTCCATCACCAACCGGAAGTGAAGCCTCCCTACGAAGCCTGAACAAGATCAACGTCAAAGAAGGCTTCCGAGATCGACAATGGGAGAAAGCTCGCAGCGTAGCCCCCCAGAGCCGAGATACAAGCAGAACCAGAAGCATCACGCCCATCTCTGAACTCGATCACGATCACTTCACCACTCAAATCCGACGAAAGAAGAAAGCATCTGACCTCCGAAGCGTTCAACCAAAGAGAGCAGCTTCCACGTCAGCGACATCGACACGACGAAAACACTACGCTTTCCCTGCTCTCGCTTTACTGGCTGATGATCCTGAATCATACAAGTCTTGGATCGAGCAGCAGACAAAAGGGAAAGAGCGAGTTGTACACAGAAGTGATGCTGTTAGCGCCGACTACAAAGTCTTGACATCCCCATCATCTGCATCCTGGTTACGAGCCGATTCGGTTTCCTCTTGATGAGCCAATGCCATCTCCTTCTTCTTCTTCTCAGCTCCAGCTCCGAGTCTAGCCATGATGATCATGGCAATGAACATGCAGGGCAGGATCATGTAGCAGCGTGGTTGGAGACCTTGGCTTTCGAAGTGCCCGGTGAAGGTGGGAACCATGGTCGAAGATTTATGAACTGGAAAGAGAAAGAACTTCAGGCTCACGCCTATGATGTATGTATACGCACGGTGGGTGATACAGATTGCTGGAGATGCGTTTGTTGGTGTTGATCAGTAGATGCTCAGACAGTGGTGGAATGATTCTTTTCGTCGCTGGGTGTGCGATCGTGCGGCAAATGATGTTCCCTGGTTAGTCCGAAAGTTTCTTACCATAGCGATGCGGTGGTCCGCACCTCTGGGACTCAACATGATCGTTAAGGCTGTCTCCTTCTAAGGGCGGCAAGCCGGAAGCGGGAGGGTCTGAGCGGAGACAGCTTTAAGGAACAATGTCGATCGATCGCGAAATGGCTTGGCTTGGCACGGCTGTGTCAGCCTGAACACCGACACAACGTCTACCTTGAAAATCTGTACAGCCTTGGATGGAAGGTGAGTCGTGATTGGAGCTGTTCTGATGTGTGATGTTCGTTGTGGAGCCCCAAAAAAAATCCCAAGCCTAACGTTGCTCTTGCACCAAGAGGCACACAATGATCAAATAGAGAACAAAAAGATAATCATGAACAGTTGAACTGATCTACGTACTGCTGAAGGGAGTGGGACTCGAACCCACGCTCTGGATGTCTGTTAGATACTTTCTCTCGCTGTGATGGTCACGAATCAATGTACCTTTCGAACTACGGATATGTGCATAAGGCTGAGCCTTAACGTAGCGCCTTAACCGCTCGGCCATCCCTCCAGATGGTTGTATCGATGACACTATGAAGCCTCTATTGTAATCTATAGTGTGGACACTTTCAGTTTCGCTACGGCAGTACCCGCCTCGAGATGTGGGCCGAAAGATCGATCGAAGAAGTTTAGATTACACGAAGTATTGTATGCGAGGCGGCGAAAGTGTCAGAGGTTCTTGAGCAATACAGCCAGGCGTAAAGTACTCAGTCTTTTGTTTTCTGGCTCCCGCAGTCTCTTATTGAGATTAATCTAATTCGAGGAGCGAGAGGCAGAAGGGAAGGCAAGGTGAGGCGAAATTTTGTGTCTTGGCAAGCTTGGATCAACTTCAACCATAATGAATGGATGGGATCATGGAATTGCACCATGCTCTTGGGCAGCGGCACGTTCGGCTCAGCCCGGCCAAGTTCGAAGCATCAATATCTTTTTGATGCTATGGTGCCCTCATTGGGGTCCGATCACGATGGCGATCCTCCTACATAGCAGCTACTACCGGGCTTGAAGTTCATGTCTAGACTTCAGCCGGTGTCTGCCGCTGGGACGAAGTCAACCCCAGGCGTTATTTGATGGACTTCAATTGATTTCCAATCTATATCCCACCTACTGTGACTTCTTGCTTGACCACCTTCCTTCGTACAACGAACATCAACATGACTTTAGAAGGTCGGGCAGACGTCTTCGAAGACATTCTCAACCTGGAAGACCAATACTATCGCGAAGGCTACGACCTTGGCGTTGCAGATGGCTCCAAGAGCGGGCGCATCGAAGGTCGCGTTTTCGGCCTTGAGAAAGGCTTTGAGAAGTTCCTTGAAATGGGCAAATTGAGCGGAAAAGCAGCAATCTGGGAAGCGCGCCTGCCAGATGTCAAGAACATCGATGCCGAGAAGGAACAAGGCGGAGTGCTCATGCCAAAGCTTAGCAGCAACGAGCGAATGCGAAAGCATATCGAACGACTGGCAACGCTCACGAAGCCAGATGGCGTGGGCACAGAGAACAGCGAAGATGCAGTCAGCGAGTTTGATGATCGCTTGAAAGATGCGAAGGCAAAGGCGACGCTGATCTCGAGAATTATTGGAGAGAGTGAGGTGGCGGGCAGCACGAACGAAAACGGCGGAAGCTCGAAGGGTAAGGCTTTGCGCTTGAGAAGGAACGAGAATGACAGTGGTGTTGCGGGAAGAAGGACTGGCGAGATGGAGGACTTTCTTGGATTGCCTGGAAGAAGCTGAAACGACTTCTCATTATTGCTTGGCTTGGCTTGCCACCAAGGCATTGCGAGGACTACACTACCATGCCTGCTGCGTTACAGCGAGATGATTGGGACTTACCCAGAAATGTCTTGCACACTTCGGACATCCGTGGGTCAGAATAGAATGCGAGCAAATTGGCCTGAAAGATCTCCGTGGAGGCTACAAAAGCTGAATGTTTTGTGGTCTGCTCTGAAAGTACCACCCTGGTTTCGCTAGATTGGCCAGACCAGCTTACCAGATAGCACAATGGCCAACTACGGTTCCCGAGCTGTTGACCGCCCACTGACCTATCGACATTTATTCCAACGAAGAGCTCAGAGTCATGATCAAGCAACGCGGTCTAGCAGTTGTCCCAAAAGACGAGGACGAGGGAACAGCTTGTCTAGAATTCATGCTTGCCACTCTTCACAAAGCAGATGAAAGTCTATCTTCTTTCCTCGACCTCCCGACTGAATTGAGACTACTTGTTTATGAGCACCTGATACCGCTTTCGGCTGACGTGAAGATTGATCTGAAACGGCGGTCTGCGATAGCGTTCGTGAGTCGAAATCCGACTCGAAAGGTCAAAAGTGAGCCCAATGGCTGTATGTACAAACTCAGGCCCGAAGCAGGAGACATCTTGAAGAGAAGACAACAAGAAAAGAACCATCATACAAACGGTGGAATTCGGCGGCAAGGAATTTAACCTAACCGGCGCACATCTTACAGAGAGGATGTTTCCCTTGGCCACCCCGTACACGCTAGAGATGTCCATTGACCTGCGGTACGACGGCGAGGGTGGGTTGGATCACACCTAACTGCGAAGGCTAATCGCCACGCTACACTGTTTTGGCTGGGTAGAGCATAGACTGGCGCTACATTGAAGTGGAGCTCGTGTGCCACAACTTATCCGAGCTTCTTTACCCATTGATAATGATCGCCAGAGATCACTCCGTGGTACTAGGCAGAAAACGCACCCTGAATTCTTGGAAAGCCACCGGAGTGCCTAGTAAAGTCATCGAACGCATCCGTGACGAGAATCAGCACCCTACGCAGCTGTGCATGGAACTGAAGCGGGACGACAGGCAGAATCTCCAGGACTTCGAAAAGCTCGAACAAGATTGCGATACCAGACTGGAGGCCAACGAGTCTTGAGCACGTAGCACGGTCGCTAGGAAGGATCCCTCGAAAAAAAAAACCCCGATGCACAATCTGAGAGATTTGTTTGAGGAATAGATGGAATCATGAAGTGGTTGTGGATAGCTTGAATGAATGAGTAGACTGCTTTTACGTGCGAGTAGGCATGCTTGTCAGAGGAGAACCAAGCGGAATTCTGGTACATCGTGCAAGTGCAAGAGGGAGAAAGGGCCGTGGTTGTATCCACAAGCTTTTCCCAAGTTCTGAGCGATATATACAATACCACCGACACCTTAACCAATCATAACCCCGGGTTGTGTAGTGTAGCGGTTATCACTTCAGATTTTGAGCATACCAAAAGTTCTGATAACCCCGGTTCGAATCCGGGCACGACCTTCAGTTTTGCTCGTCGTCAAGAATCGAGATGAACTTTTTTGTAGTTCGACAGTTTCGCTGTCGTAGAGCCGGAATCTTGGCAGCTTTGGCAGTCCCTTTGACGAGCGGAAACCTAAAGCAGAACCCATTTTTGTTGTTTTGCCGTGAGAGTCGGATGCTTTCACGTTTCCGAGTCTTGGAGATGCAGAAGTGGAAGTTGATGTCGAAGTACAGATGTACATTGTATCATCTCATATCTAGATCTAATGCACGAACGCGCGTGCGAGCGAACGATCAATAAATAACTCGCACCGGGTATTCTCAAACGCACATAGTACATCGCTCACAATGCCGCTTTTTCGCACTGTCCTGTCCTGTACCCTTATGCCACTGTATAGTCCAGACAAGAACGCCACACCCGCTCGCTAAAACGCAGATCCAGAACAAACCAAGTCGAAAACAAGAGCATGAGTTGAATCACACCCTCTCACACAGCCAGCGGCTGCTTCTTCCTCCTCTCCTCCGCGAAAACCTCCCGGCTTATCTCCAACACCCTCTCAAACCCCTCCTTTCCCCTCGCAGCATTCTGCTTGAACCTCTCAATCGAGAAGTCTTCGATCGCACTCTTAATCTTCTGCCAGCCACCACACATGGCAATGATCTTCGCCCTCTGCTCAAAAATCGTACTGCTCTTCCCCATGTCTCGTATACTCGGTCGATACACCACCGTCTCCTGCACACTCAGCAAATCACTCCACGTCAAATTCTGACTACACATGGTGACTTTTTTCGCTTGGGCGTCGACGTAGGACACTTCGTACACGAGAGATGTGTCTTGACTTCCGAAAATTGACTGGACCCATTTCGGAGCAGATTGTTTGCAGGTGATGAGGCGTTCGGTTCGTAGGATTCCGGTGCGGGCGTCGATGGTTCGGGATATGGTGTCGACTGCTATTACGTGTTCGGATTTGTCGTTCCATGGACAGTATTTTCTCCAGTTTGCTGTGCTGACTTCGTCCCAGGAGTAGGCGAATTCGTGCTCGGTGTTGAAGATCTTCATCGTGTTTTTTTGGGTGATGGTAATATGTATATATGTATGCTCCTTTCTCTGTATATTTCGAGGTTTTTGGTCCTCTCTGAGACAGATGTTTGAAGTCGGGCGTGGGACTATGCGCGACTTTCTAGGGGCGAGAGTGATCCGTGCCGAGAGGCGAAACACCAAGGACGCGTATTCCAGGCCAAATCAGGTGTATTTGGTGTTCTAAGAATTCGTCACAGTCGTGAGTGTCGTGAAAGATGGTGAGTGACGAGAGCGTCGGCAGATGGAAGATAAAAGAAGTGCAGCAGCAGCAAGTTGGATGAGAAAATGGAAGGGTTCGAGATCGCCGCAAACCGATCTTCTCCGGCGGGAAACGCGCCCCACGCTTTGATTGGCCCACCTCGCCGAAAGAGCGGAGGAAATCTTTGTGCCACGGATCTCGGCCAAGCTTCTTCTCAAGATCAAGATATCACACAGCCTAATAAACGTCAATAGCAAAGTCGACATCGACTCCAAGAACGGTCTTGCGGATACAAGCTCGTTGCGAACTTAGCAAGACGATGCTCGGATAGTCAAGTGATCTTGTCATGATTTCAGGCATGATTTCAGGCTGATCATGACTCGATGCTGCCTCGGCTTTCGGAGAAAACCATCCCAAGGGCAGATACTGTATGCTGCGTGGTACGGCCCTATATCAAGAGGGAGAGAACATATCCAAACAGCGTAAGGCTGGCAGCTTCCTCAACTTGCCAGCTTCCAGCAGAGCCAGCACCCAGAAGAGATCGGCAGAAGTGAGCTTCTTCATCATGTCAATTAGCTGTCATTCATCAAGCCCATTCGTTCGTCCATACTTGGCCATGCACACTGGCTCCATCGACATCGATCCATATCTAGACTTTTGATCGCAGTTCTGCGTTCATCCTTCGTTGTTTGTTCACAAGCATTCAAGAGAGGATAGCACCCCTGGCAGACAGAGGCTGAGAAGAACATGGCAAAGCGAGCCAAGAACATATAGCCCTGGTCGAGAATGGGATTGTTATTGTCGCCACTAGGGCAGAACAAAAGCTCTCAGATCAAGACGAATCCCATGAGTCGCCTTGATAGCGAAGAAAAAACAAAAAAAATGCTATTTATTCATATTATCTCTACGGGAAAATCTAAAGTACTAATAAGAAAACGAAAATAGACGAATTTGAAAAGAGTATAGGGATTACTAGAAGATGAAAAAGCGGGAAAGAGATCACGCCTCTCGATAGCACAGAAACTATAAAAGGAAGAATTGAAATATTCAGAAAACAATAAAGCGGAAAGTTCTTTTCCATCTGATCAGAATTGTTCATTTTCAATTTTGTTGACACACAACACACATACCACGCAAGAATCATCTACACCATCTACCTCTCCCCTTATCTATCTATGAGCATGTCCATTGGCAGGACCGACATCCCCATCCTCATCCTCATCATCATCTCCAATCCCAAAACGATCACGATCGACATCTCGATAATGTCTTTGGTCGGCCTTACTCAAATCATCCAGTTCCGCCTCATCAAAGTCCCTGGCAGCTTCCACATCGCGTTCCACTTTACTCGCTCGATCGAGACCAAGTCCACCATCATAAGGATCAGCACCGAAGACTTTCTTATAACCCTTTCGTGATCTACGACCTCGCCAAACGAACACACCCCAGATTACTGCGACGATGATGACGATGAAGAGTGCGACTTCGCCTGAGCGGCGGTAAGCTTCCCATTTTGCGGCTTGGAGGCGGGCTTTTTCGGTTTCTTCGGCGGCGGTGGAGTTGGGGTGGCCGCCGACGGAGACTTCGACGCCCTTTTCGCCGTCGATTCGGGAGTCGGCTGGGATGCCGCCGATGGAGGCGATGTCGACGCCCATGAAGCGGTCGAGCATGTCGCGCGTTCGGCGGGGGTAATCGAAGGGGACCATGTGGGAGGAGTTGTAGAAACGGAGGTAGGTTAGGTTGCGAGCGGTTTGGTATTGACCGGCTGCTTCTCCCTCGAATTCCCAGTCACGGCGTGGTGCGGTGACACCGGGAGAGAGCTCCATGCCTACTGCGCCGTTCCACTCGAGGTTGTTGATGATGTTTTCCGTTCCAATGTGGTTGCAGATGAGATCTTTGTCTCCGGAGAAGAGGACGATGGGGACTTCTTTGAGCAGGTCTGGAAGGAGCTTGACAGATGGCGCGGAGTGCTTGGCGATGAAAGCCGACGATACCTGGTTGCTGCATTCGACCCAACCTGTGTTCTTATCTCTGTTGACGTGCAACGCGCTCAGGACATCGTCGCGACGGAGGTAGGGTTTGACGTATTCGAGATCCTGAGGCCAGTTCATGCCGCAGCTTGGGTAGGAGTCTCGAAGTCTGACGTCGTACATATTTACGCAGCCTTGGTTGTTTTGCGTATGCTTGAGAATCTCTTGCATGATGCCTTCGCATACGCCGGAATCAATGTGGTCCTTGGCACCTTTGTCGAGCTCCGCTATGCAATTCTTTTGTTGCTCGATAGCAATTTTCTCAGCTTCCGATCCGCTGGCAATGAGGTTGTTTTCGTATGCAAAAGGCACAAAGGAGATGTATTGCTCCGGGCCCGAAATCCAGCCGTTCCCAATGAGAAGGCCTTTAACCGGCCATTGGTCGGTCATATGCTGCTTATTGCGCTTCATGATGGCGTCGGCGAGGTAGGGTATCCATTGTCCTGCGTATGACTCGCCTGCAATGTATATCTGGATAAAAGGTCAGCATTCCGCGGCGCGTTCTGCTGAACTGCCTTTCGGACTCACATCTGTATGCGCGTATTCTGGGAATATCTCAAACCACTTCTCCAAGAACGTGATCATACTACTGGCCATATCGTTCATCTCTTTGGCGTACGCATTGGTGTCACTGTAACTGAATCCTGTGCCGACGGGCTGGTCCACGAATAGCACGTTTGCAAACTCATCCCAGCTACCCTCCTGCACCTTCAAGTTGCCATCCTTCTGTACTCTGTATGGACCAATCTCCATCAACGCTCCGTCCATAGAACTGCAGCCTGGTCCACCGTTGAGCCAGAGCACCAGCCGACTCCTGTTCGCGATATGTCTATTCTTGAACAGCCAAAAGAAGAGGTTGGCATGATGCTCCGGTGCGATCTCAACATGACCTGCCCACATATCCAGGCGAGGAGTCGCAGGTGCTCCCGGCAGATCATGGACATAGTAGTCCGCCGCCGCCTTCGGTACTGTTTGCGCGTATGCGGTCGGCAGGCATATTGAGGCTAGTAAGGCAGGTATCGCTAACGAAGACTGCCATCGTATTCTCGATCGCGCGGAGCGAGTGTGTGAATGCGCCATGCTGGCGACTTGGGGAGAGGCGGTCGGAGTTACGTGGCAGCAAGGATGGCTATGTCATGCCGTTGCGCTGGCGTGATTCGATTTTCGGAGGGGAATATTGGGTGGCGGGAGTGATGGAATACAATTGCAATGATTCTCGTGATGGAAAGGTGAAAGTGCGAGGCCCAGATGGTTCCACTACTGGAAACGTGTGTGGTTCTCCTTCGGCGCAGCTTCGCTCAAGTCGTGAGCTGGAAGCCTCGAGGCTGTGTCGCGGATGTGTAGGAAATGGCACATACCCTATTCTGCATGCCACCAAAACTGCGAAAGAAGCAGAAGCGGAAGCAGAAGCAGAACGGTATACGCACAAGTCAATGTACACTGCAGAAGTGGTGTCGATATTGCTTATTAATAAGTTTATTGAACCACATACGCGGCCGCCGGCAACAAAGATTGGAACATGTCGACCCTGCATTCGAAGCACGTGACGCTCGTGTCTTAGCGTTTCCCGTCGCGTTCTCCGCCGCCTGAAGTCAACACCAACCATACCATCAACACCGTCGCCATCCACATATCACACCATGCCCGGCGCTCAGAGACCTCTGCTTTCGCCATCATAATGCCCGCGTGAGTCGGAAACGAAGCGTGAGATGATGCGCCACTGACAAATCCCAGCCCAGGCGACCAATACCGCGAAAACGCGCATACACTCAACCCGTTCCTCCCAGCACAACCGCATGTATCGGAATACACAGCAGCAGAAATTGCAACGCTTCAGAGCAGGCTTGAGAAGCAACTGGGTCCAGAATACATATCTACACGCCCTGGCAATGGTGGCGGCAAAGTGCATTACCTTGCAGCGGACAAAGTCATAAGTCTTGCCAACGAAGTGTTTGGCTTCAATGGCTGGAGCTCGGAAATTCGTAATGTTACGGTGGACTTTGTGGAGGAGCATCCGCAGACCGGGCGCATTAACATCGGCCTGTCGGCAGTCATGCGAGTGACGCTCAAGGATGGCACCTTTCACGAGGATATAGGATATGGCCACTGCGAGAACACGAAGGGGAAAGCTGCAGCATTCGAGAAGGCGAAGAAGGAAGCTGCCACAGATTCCATGAAGCGAGCTTTGCGAAGTTTCGGCAACGTCCTAGGCAATTGCTTATACGACAAGGATTATCTCGGCAGGGTGACCAAGGTGAAAGTGGCGCCCTCGAAATGGGATGAGGAGAAGTTGCATCGCCATCCAGACTTTGCGCCTATCAAGCGGGAACCACCGCAGACGCAGGACGTTGCACCGGGCCAGAGACCGGGCAATGCGATACCGCGGAACGCGAGCGTGCAATCCATGCGATCGGTCGGATCTGGCGAGTTCGAAGACGACTTTGACGGGAATGAATTCGACGAGACTGACTTCAATCATCCTGATGAAGTGCGGTTGGACGACTCGGTGATTTCGAATGGCGCACAAGTACCTGCACAGCGAGCGATCAACGGACCACAGTCAAATGCGCAACGGCAGAGTATGCCGAGGACGCATTCGATGCCACAAATGAGGCCTCCGAACATGCCACAGCTAGCGCCTATGCAGAACGCACAAGCACCACAGAGGCCGCAAATGGCACCTCAAGCGCCGATGGCTGCTGCACAGCCTTCGAATAAGATGCTTCCTCCACAAACACCAGGAAATCAAGCAAGACCTCAGCAGCCACAGATGTCAAATGTCCAAGGGCAAGCACATGGCGATGGAATCAGATCGAATTCTTCGTCCGGCAGCACCGTTGGTTCACCTGCACCACAGGCCCAGCAGAGGCAGAGTAATGGCCAGGCACAGAATTCAGACCAAGCACCAGCTCAACCACCCTCAGGCGCGCCTGTAGGATTTGTCTCTGGCCGAGCCGCAGATGGAGCCCGAGTTGGAGCTCCTGCAGCATTCAATCCGCATGCGGAAAGTCCATCTATAAGGAGGACTCAAGGTATTGATCCACGAGTGTCGGCGCCAATCAAAAGGACACAGTTAGGGAACCAGACGACTGCGATTTCACCTGCTCCTCTACCAAATGCTGCTGGCTCGTTCCAAGCAGGACCAGCGCCTCCGCCTCACGGCTTGCCCAGGCCAGGTGCGGCAAACTATGTTAATCCTCAAGCAGATATGACCCGAAGAATTGGTATGCCGCAGCAAGGACGACCTGGATTCCAAGGCGCGAACAATTACAGACCCCCAACAGCAGTGAAAAGGCCCGCGATGGCAGATGTGACCAACACCCACATGAACCAGATGGACGGGACAGGCGACCCCAAAAAGCCGAAACTTGATGGCGTTGCAACGACCACAGCAGGAGGAGAAGCTGGTGTGGCAGATCAGGCGCCTATGACTTAGCACGTCGGCCGCTGATGTGCGAAATATCTTGCTGAAATGAACATTGCTTTGAGAGCGAGGCGTTGGAGGCGAAGAATATTACCATTTATACAGCATGGCGGAGTGTAAGTCATTGCAAGGAGACGTAGTCCATCAGTATGAGAGACAAGACACATTTGGTGTTCCTCAATCAAGCCCACCATGCATGCAATGCACTCGATTCCGAGGCTGCGTAGGAAAAGAGGCATCGCACGCAGAAATTCGTGACTTGGAACTTTGACCCAAGATTTTTGGCGACAGCGGGATCACTAATGGAGGGCTGCACCTGCTGACTGAGAGATTTCGTCGAAGTTCAGACTCAACCGGAATCGTATAAAGCGTTTCGTGCCGTCGCAGATCAATGACTGTCCATATCGGATGGAAAGTATATATTGGCTCGAAGAAGTCGACGAGGTCCCGGGTAATTGGTTAGGGTTCTTGATTTTGCTCTGGAGGTAGTGTGGCCGCATTCGAGACATGCGGCATCTCGATGCGGCAGACATAACAGGACCAACTCATGGATTTGGAAAGTCTTGTGTGCGGCGCGGATCTTCTGAGATTCTCACTAGTCCGCCCCTCGTTGACTTCTATGACTGGACTTGGCTTGCGTTGTTGAGGGCCGTTCGTGCATGCGTTTTCGAGTAGTGAGGTAGTGGCTTGGTTTGCGCTTCTTCGAGTTGATGATGCTGTCCATGATGAGGTACGCTCGAGGGAGGCCGGAGGAAATGAACCCAAGAAAGCCGGCACGTCTGATGACTCTTCAATTGACTCTGGTCTTTGGTACGTGCCGATTCCACTCTGAATAGGCATGACTTTGTGAGACAAAGCCTTGCAGGTGTTGTCTTTGGTTATCGGCTTCTCAATCCAAGACACAAGACTGCATCGTATGAGTGGCGAAAGACGAAGGTGGCTTGCCAATACCTGCATGATCAGGGATGGACTTGAATATCAAGCTTGCCCGTTGCTGAAGGTCGACTCAACGCCCACTTGATGCCTTCTAACATCACTTTGTCCCAGTGAGCGCTGGCTGAAAGTTTGTCGCCAAATCGACGGAATCCATGCGGAACACCCTTGAAGACATGCACATTCGTCGGCACTCTGCTTTTCGTAAGTAGCACATCTTGACGATATTGGCGAACGACTTACCCATTCTCCGCGAGAAATCCAGCATACAATAGTGCTTCATCACGCAAAGGATCGAGCCCAGCAATCCCAAACATCGTAGGTGGCAGACCCTCCACCTCCTCTGCAGTGGCAAGCGCAATATTGACCTTCCTATCCCCAGCCAGCGGAGCCTTCTCGTAGAGCAAACTATTAAACAGTCTCGCCCTGGACAAAGGCAAAATCGGAGCATGCTCATTCTCGCTATAGCTCGAGATCTCGGGACTTTTCAACTGCTTCTCAACCCACGAGTACGAGTCCTCATGCAAAAGACAAGGAATCATCAAAACCGAGCCTTTCAGAGCCGAAAAACTCGGTGCATTTTCTCTCTTCTTGGTTTGAGCAAGTGCCGCACATAACATCCCACCCGCGGAAATACCTCCTATCACCATCTGCTTACTATCACCGGAAAATTCCTTCTCGGCGTTCGCGAATGCCCATTCGAACGCGTCTTCGGAGTCGTGCCATTGTGTCGGATAGCGCCATTCCGGTGTATGTCGATAGTTCACATTGAGAACAACAACATCTGTAGCGAGAGCAAGTTGCATACAGGTCGCATCTTCGGAGCTCAAGGTGCCGAAGAGGAAGCCGCCGCCATGGTAGTGAATGTAGATCGGGAGCGGTTTATCTTCTGGGATGTGCTTTGGTCTGTAACTGCGTGCTTCGATATTGTAGCCGTCCCGGGCTGGGATTGTATGGTCTTTGATGATATGGGGCTTAGGAAATAGATTCGCCATGAATTCTGCTGAGGCTTTCTCTCGACCTTCGTTCGTTGCGCTCTTGAGTTCTTCTATGCTAAGCTCTGGTGCTGGAGGTAGGGTTTTGAGGACTTCAAGGAGCTCATCGCTGGGTCCGCCGTACTTTGAAAAGTCAGCCATGTTGTATTATTGCGTCGATGTGGACTGCTCTAGACTGGACAGATAATCGGTTGACCGAGAAAAACTGGTATAAATACAATCGCTATACTCTGCTTCAACCAGCTGTACTGGAGAGGTACAGTAATACCGAGGTCGGCATTTGTGATGGCCCCACCTCCACGCTGACTTCATGCCCTGCGGAAAGGCGATTTGGGTTCCTGCGTCCAGCATGCTGTAAAAGGGAGACGTCAGGCCTGAAAATGCGGTGTCAAGGATTTAGCAGCTCGACACGCCTTCGATACTCCTCCTCGACCTTCTCCTGATACCACCAGAAGACCATGAATCCGGTGCCAAGTCAAAGCCCTTCACCTCGGCTTGGCCCAAGCGTCATCTCCCTGCTGAATTCCTACCACAACTCTTTGCACATGCATAGCATCGACTTAGCGAGGAATCGGCCGTCGTTCTTGACATCGCTACCAATTCGAAATCTCTTGGAGAAGCGCGAAGGTCTACGAGAATAGTCAAAACGCCGCTGGGAAGCGCGTTTAGAGGTCCCGCACGAAACCAAAAACATGAGTCTGGCACCTTTGCTTACCCTTCCAGCTGAGCTGCGCCTGAGGATCTACGAATTCATTTTCGATGCCCAGATCGTCGGTTACAAGTTGGAGCGGAAAGATCGCTTCTCTGTAGTCATTCGTGCCGTCGAGGAGGACAAGGCCAGTCATAACATAACCATCGCCGATTCCCCATTCACGTTGATAAGAGTCTGCCGCACACTCCACGATGAAATCGGTTCACTGCTTCCAGGGATCGAAGATCTGGATCTACATTTCTGCAATCTGACACGAAGACACGCACAAGCCTGGATGCAATCAATTCCCACAGAACAGGTCGCCAAAATCCGTCATCTGAAGATCACAGGCTGGGATACATGCTATCTCAGAAGACCGATGTATAGCGAAGGCCATCGCTACAATTGCCAATTCGGTATCGCGGAAGTTTGCACCAAAGCTTGTGGTGCGTTGAGCAATGAGTAGGTAGGAATTTAGCCGCAGGACGTTATGGCAGAATGCCTGCTGACGTGATTGCAGAAATGAAATCAAGGCTAGATCAGGTCTTTGCGATCGCTCACTATTTGTCGACCTCACGATCCTTGAGCGGCATTTCGATGCCGACAGGTGGTCTCGCTTGCTCGGGGCCGACCAACGCGTTCAATCTATCAGCAATGGCTTCGTCGGCGAGCCGGCGTACGGACGCAATTACCAAAGGGGCCACTATCTTCTGCGGATGTTGGACGGTTGCATCCATGTAGATGAGCCCAAGGCCCATCCCGAGCGCTTTTCGATCTTTTCGAGTCAATGCAACTCCATCGTCGACATACAGCAGAGCCTGGCAAATTTGGTGGGTCATGATGGTAAACTTAACGTAACTAGACAAGCCATCCTGGGCCTTGTGGATTCTGTGCTTGGGGACGGCTTTCAAGGAGGTTCATCTGAACGCTATCTCCGGCTTGTCATGAATCATGCGCAGCCGCGATGAAGTTGAGAATCGCCTTTGGACAGGGCGGGGTACGGAGTTCGACAAAACTTCAGTGGCCGAGTGATTTGTTTGAGCATCTACGACTTTAAATACCAGCCTCTGAGTCGAGCGGCCCAATACCACCATGGAAACGTATATTTGACTGTGCCTTGAACGGCCTAGCGATTTCGTGTTGCACCTGAAAGGACTCATCGCCGAGTGCAAAGCGAGCGAGATACTCGAGCTCATATGTGGCACTTGGTGTTGCCCTGGCACAAACAAAGACCATCAACGCCTATTCGAGAGAGTCAGTGGGATAGCTTCTGTCGATGAGCACGCTTGACATACAATTATTCCAACTCCCAGCTGCAAAGCCAGTCGATCCTGCACAGGCGGCTACACCGGCTATGGTAGCGAGTCAATTTCTCATTCCAAGCACACGACATGTGATAACCATACCGATAGTAACTGACCCAACAAGGCACGAAGACACGAAGAACCCTAGAGTTCCAACACAAGTCTCAAGTCTTGAGCATCCACCGCACCAGCCCTATAAGACTGACCGTCAGCAGTCATACGTCCCTTGGCTTCATTTTGCATGCAACTTACAGCCTTGGAAAAAAGTGAAAGCGGACACTTTATGCTGATGTCTGTGTTGCTGACTGGATCCCCTTCCGCGCCTTGATCATGATCATCTTCTCGCTTGTCCTTATGCTTTGCGGACTTTTCTTCAACCATTGAGTGGGCAAGAGGCAAAGCAAGAGCATTTGGCTCGGCAACAGGATTGGGCATGGCGAGGACGGCAGTCGCCGAGTGAAGACACAAGATCCATTGGAATAGATGCATTTTGTGGAGGATGTATATGACAAAGGCAAAATATATTGTGATTCTGCTTTGTGAATTTGTAGCGGGTACACGCTGTCGTTATATAGAGCAATTTGGCAGCCATCTCGATAGTCATGTGCTTCAAGTGAGACTAGGGAGCAGTCGTACAGATGTCTGCTTCTCGTGTTCTATACCACATGGTCTCACGGCAATTGGCAAATGAACGAACGATCAGGGTACACAGGCCACTGTCCGTTCGTTGTTCAAAGTGTGTTTTTTTCCCATGTCCAGACAGCCTTCTAGATACCGCTGCAACGACGCGGGAAGGCTGTGAACAGACCAGATCAGATCTTTGCTCGCACGCGTTGCCATACAAACAGAAGAGCCCTGCGCTACCAGAACCTTCCTTCTCGCAACGAATATACTGCAACCGTTGGCATGTGTAGGCCCTCGAGCTATGCAAATGCGTATACTGTCTACTCTTTGCGCCTTTAAAAAGAGATTCTTAGAAGTCTAGTTTTCGATATTTAGAAATCTAAAAGTATTCGAGATTACAAAGTAGTAAAGTTGTATCTATAGTATAGAGAAGAACCTAGATCTACCAATAGCCTTCTATAAGTCGTACTATAAAAATAAGTCTTCTAGTAGTTAAAAAATACGAAATAGCTATTTTATATAGTTCTTTTACTAGTTATGTAAAGTAGTACTATAATAGAGAAGCGAGAGATTTCTATAAATAGTAGCTAGTAGAGTATATAGAAATATTATACTATAGCTTATACTATTTATTTTATTTAGTAGTACTAGCTATAAACTTAGAATTATACTATAGAGAAGTATTAGTAAAAACTATATTTAAAAAAAGAAAGCTATTAAGCTACTATATAGATATTATACTCTACTACTATTAGTAGAGCCGTTTATAGAGACTTATAGATATTCTAGTAGAAATATTATATAAGATACTATAATAGACTACTAAGTAGTTAAACTATTAGTATAAATAATAAGCTAGTAGTTTTAGTAGACTTCTTACTAATAGATAATAGTAAGCTTAATAGGTCTTATTCTAGTAATAGTAATATAGCTATAGCTATATTTCTAGCTAGTAAAATAAATTATAAATATTACTAATATTTAGTCTATTAATATTATTTTACTCTAGATAGACTATTTCTATTTCTTTTACTAGTATACTAGAAGCTACTAGACTTATTACTAGAAGTATTAGTAAATAGATTTAATTTCTAAAGCTTTAAAATAGTAGAAGTCTTTTTACTACTATAGTAAATAAGAAACTTAAAATATAGTAGAAACTAGAAATTAGACTCTCTAGTAGTCTAGTTTAGGGCTAGCTACTAGATAGATATAGTCTAGTTTCTTATTAGTACTAGTAGACTAGTATTATCTAGTAACTAGGATACTTATCTATCTAGCTAGATAAGGACTAGAAATAGTATATATAGTCCTCTTCCTATCTAAGGAGAGAGATATTAACCTTCGTTAAGTATATATTATCTACTACGTTTTATATACTACTACTATAGGGCTCTTATTACTATCTACTATCTCTATAGCTACTATAAAGTATAAAGTATCTATCTAGTATAGCTATCTATAGCCTAATAGATTATACTACTAGTAGTACCTTCCTATATTACTTAGTCCTTAGATATATATAGGTTAAGGTTCTACTTATTACTAGTATATAACTATTCTAGTTCTAATACTACTAATAGGCTATAGAAAGTTCTAGTTCTTAGATAAACTATAGTCTATAATAAGACTAAATAAGCTTATATAAACTTCTATAATCTTCTATACTACTAGACTATAGTTAAATTAATAACTATAATAATATTAATTAGAAAGAATATAGTATAGACTATAGACTAGAAATCTACTAGTTATAAGTACTAGCTATAGTATAGAACTAGAATCTTTTCTAGTTTTTTAGTATTAGAACTAGACTCGTTATATAGCTTAGTTTAGTAATAGTTACTTTCTCTAATACTAGAATTTTGATTTTCTAGTACTACTATAAATTATATATAATTCTATATTACTAGAAAAAGTAGAATCTATACTATATATATACTATAGTAGACTACTATTATAGCTCTATATACTTTTTAAGCTCTATATATAAGAGTAGTAGGTTATCTAACGCTATAGAGCCGAGCTATAAGATTATTAGAGGATACATAGTAAGACGTAGTATCTATCCGCGGTTTCGCTAGACACTGTACGCCGACTAGGTTACAGTATCGCTCTGCCGTATAGATGAAGCCCCCACCCTAAGGAAGCCTTGTTAGACAATGGAGGATACTAGGCAGCAAGACGTGTTATCTACCAGGTTATCGGCTCTGCCGTATAGATGAAGCCCCCACTTTAAAGAAGCCTTAGTTGGTGCTACTATGGCTGCGCAATAGAAAACTGTATCAATTAGACGATGGATAGTGTTCTAGGGAATTTGCTAGTCAAACGAGAAGCGCTTAGATGCCGACTACCACGCGAGTTGCTACAGCGCTCAGGTGACGCACGATACTCCAAGCCGTGTCTGTGCGAAAAAGACGCATATCCGATCTCGTGTCTGGAGTTTTCTGGTACTCAGTTCAATCATTATAGTAGGCCAAGTTCTTATTCCTCTCATCATCTGAGCATAGGCGATCCCCAGACGTATCTATTAGGCAATGAACGGTGCTGTGGTAGACTATGCGAAGCGTATCGCCTTTTGTGCCGGGCATATGCAAGTTGTGTTAGAGATGGGTCAGGACTCTGCTTCCGATTGGCAGTGTTCCCCAAAAAAGAGGATTCCCAGTCTTTCGTGCAGTGCTCTAGTGCGATAATCGAAACCCTGAGATGCTCTCGAAGGATGCGATTCCTGGAACATAGGGCTGTTTTCAGACCGGATATGAAGAGTTGGGGTCTGCAACCTTTGAGTAGCCGGATGATATCCGGCACAAGTACCAGGCTCGGCAGATGTCTTATCATGCTGGGTTGACTACCATCCCTTTGCAGGTTGTGTCGGTGTTTCTTAGCGAACATAAGTGGATTAGAATTGCCTCTTACATTCGTGCACAGACGAGCGTACCGACAAAAGTGGGCGAACGATTCCAGCCGACGAACTTCCAACAGGCGACCATCGCCATATCTAGAATTGTCGGGGTCGCATATCTATACGAGATACCAGTACAGGCATAGCGAGAAACCTTTCATCCCAGCGACCATGCGGCACCCCAGCCCGGAGTGTGGTGTAGGTCTACCACGTGCACAATACCCCAGCCGCAACTAGTGTTGTGCCGGCTCATCCACGCACAATGTCCATAGGCTTACAACTATGGTGACCACCGTGGAGGCATTCTGCTAGTCTCATGTCCACGGCATATCGCGAGATCACAGTGCGATTCGAGACGGATCTAGTCCAACCCTACTAGTACCCCTTATAGTAGGTAGGATATCGCGGTATTTTTGGTAGCCATTCCTAATACGATATGCACCTTACTATGTCTATCCTATAGACGTAGTAGTCCTAACGGTAGATATAGGGCTCTAAGTTCTATCTATAGTAGAAGTATAATACTAGTCGTAACTACTCTATCCTATTTTCTAGACTTTATATAGAATCTATAGATAGTTCTTTAAATCTATATTTAGATAGCTATAGACTCTCTTTATTTCTAATATACCTATATTCTAATAGCCTACTAGCTAGTACTAGTAGTAGATATCTATTGCTACTAGACTATTAAATTCCTTATATACTATTTTCTTACTAATAGCCCTTTAAAGGCTTTAATACTAGCTTAAAGGCTTCTAATCTTTCTATTCTTAATCTATATATAGTATCTATACTATCTAGTAGTATTATTTTAAATCTTTTATAGTAGCTTTCCTAAATTATTCTATATAGATATATATATTTTAATTTAAAAGTATAGATTATAGCAAGTTTTTTTTAAAAAAAAAGCTAGTACTAGAATTTACTACTATTTCGTAAATTTTTAATAGAAGTAGTATATTTAATAATTCCTAATTAAAAGTTAATAGTATAGCTACTTCTTATAATAATTAGATAGTATCTACTATACTACTTTCTACTTTATATTATATAGATATAGCTTTTTGTCCGTATTCGCCGGACTAGTAAAGACGTATTTACTTAGTAGTATACTATCTTGCACTAGCGTCTACATCTCTAAAGCACTTCTACGGCGAAAATGCATCCGAGTACATAGCGTTAAGAACGTGTATACGGGCATAGTACGCCTATACGCCGCATACAATTTGACCGGGAACCAGCCATTATACGATCTGGCAATGTGGACGTACGTTGGCGTGCTTCGGCTCTATGCAGGCGAGCTTTTCATTTGGAGGACAAGCAGACCCGGGGAGATGGTGTTTCCGTTTGTATTGGTCTGCAGTGGATGCTGGTACAGCGCGAGTGGTACACGAGGGCGTGAGAAGTTCATCTTCAAGTATGCTTAGACTCCTTCATGAGCCAGGCTGTGCATCGAAGTTCATGTCGTTGAAGGTCGTAAAGTCTTGGTCGAGCAGTCCATAGAGCGAAGTGTTGGCATTATACCAATCTTGCAGCACATTCGCATTGTTGCCAAAGGTGTTGTCGGGCAGGGTGGTCATGGGAGGAGTGGCCAACGGCAGACCGATTGCAGATAGATACTGGTCGAAGTCGTTCAAGGTCATGGTTTCTCCTGTTGACGTTACCGCTTGCGGAATGTGCATGCTTGGCTGCTGCTGCTGCTGTATTTTCACAGCTTCTGCTTGCCGTTGTTTCAGTCGAACACAACTGGCTGCGACTTCGTAGAATACTGAGCAGAGCTGGTAGAATTTGTCGATTCCTTCGAACATTGTTCGTACAGGCTCCAAAGAACGTACGAACGCTTCCAGCAACTCCATGTCCTCCTTGGGACTCTGAAAGTTTGCGATCGCATTTGTGAATAGCGTTGTAAAGGCTGTCATGACTGGAGAGTGCAGAGCAACCCAATTGCAGTACATCGCCCAAGCGTAGACGTTGCCTTTGTGGGTTTGTGTCAGATTTCTGCTGAGCCTCAGAGTCGTCCGAGCGGCTGTCAATGCCTCAGCCTTGGCTTCGGGTGAGGTGGCCACTGCCTGCAAGACTAGTGTCATCATACTCCAATGCGCGATGGTATCGCCGATCAAGATCGGTTCAAGTGATGGACACTGTTTCTTATCTTCGGGCGGCAGAATGACGTCCTGAGCCTTCACCCGCAAGTCGAATGCTCTTTCGAGATCAGCGACTAGCGTTTTGGCAATCGAGGCTCGGTGTTCTGGAGATCCAGTCAAGGCTCTGGGACTGTACAGCTTCTCGCTGATAACGCCTTGGATCCTTGCGCCTTCAATCCAGAAATTTTGCATGTGTACGAGAGCGTCCGAGAATGTGGGGCAAAGACGCGGGAGAGGCACAGTAATGTCATAGTCGGGCATCTGTGGTGCACGACCTAGACGCAGGGAAGTATTGCGGTCCATCATGTAGCAATTCCAGAATAGCATGCCATTCCGGTCCTGTTCCTCTTGTGGCAGTTTGGTCATCTTGCGCTGATATCCCAGAGTTTGACACATTCTCAGAGCAGCTCCATTCAGGCTCCATGCAAGCAAAGGTTTCGACATGTCGATTGCGATGAAGGAGCCGATGAGTAGTGCATTGATATTGTCGCGCTTTGCAGCAGCAAGCAGTGGAAAGTTTGATATCGTCGACATGGCCAGCTGTTGAAAGATTCTCGACAACGTGTGATACCGATCAGCCTTCGCACCTGAGTCCATGGCAGCAAACTCAGTGGCCAGAGCATACAAGCCAGCATATACGATGATCCTTTCAGCCATGGTACCTCCAACGCCGTCGGTCTGGTACATGTTCTCGCAGAACTTTATGAAGACATCCATAGGTAGAGCTTGTAGATATAGTTCCCATGCGATCGGCGGATACTCCTTTGCGCGAGCAACCAGATCATTGATCTCTGACCATGGAGGGAGCTCCGAGGTAACATTTCGCAGTGCTGCACCAGGCGAGACGCCGCTGTCGGCGATGCCTTCTGGTCTTATCTTGCTAAGCACACTTCTCAAAGAACTCAACGAAGCATTGAGCTGTGGATCAGACATCAACTCATTACTGCTGGTGATGGTTTGCTCCAGCATATCCTTGGCGACATGTGTGTCTCGACCATGACCGGTGAAGGCCAAGTCTTCCACGACAGGTTCATCGTCATCGATGTCATGGGCATCGTTTGGGTTGTCTAATGCATCCGGAGGAGTCGGAAATGATTTCGAGGTCGGTGTGCCAAAGGCAGATGCTGATGAGGTGTTCTGATTTGCTTGCCGAAGAAGCGTCTCGATACTTGCTAGTCTACTTTCAATGGTATCGATCTTGTTCTCGCTGGAGTAATGTCAGAGAGTACTGCACTGTACTGTCAACCAAGCCAAACGCAATGCTCACTATTGCTTAGAAATGGTAACGCGTGAACGCTCTTCTTTCGGACGCTGAGTTGTGCGACACACTGGTAAGGCTATCAGATGCCAGCTCGGAATCCCTCAACATCTGCTCCAAAGCTCACCAAGACCGGCCGTCCGACAGTGCGAGCAAGGCGGCTTTCTGTCGCATCTGACCTTACGAGTCCTACAGCCTTACTTCCGTGTTAGCCACTTCAAGTTCGTGTACTGCCCGCGACCACTATCTGGTCGTACCGTCACACTGGCACCCATGTTAGCCGCTTGGTTTATTACCCACTGTGCTCGAATCGACTCACAGCTCGGGGTGCCAGGACGCCCAATTTCAGCCGAACACCCTCATTAGATGAATCCTCGGACGCCATATTGCCGATGTATGACACTCGCCTTTCTTCGATCCCCAGTGATGTCTTTTGATTTTCCGGTCAACAGAATCTTCGTTAGAGGAGCGTATACTCAAGCTTGCCGCCTTCATTGATGTAAGCCTAGAGGCGGTGCGAGCCTGACACGATCTTGACCGATATGATGCTGATGATGCTGATGTGTGAAGCATAGGGTTGATGACAGCCGGGCTCCGCGGGTTCCACGCAGCTTGCCAAGATTTCGGTGCTCGGAGTTGGCCAAACCAATCATGACTCCTTGCCTTGTTCGGAGCGCGCGTGCCCCGATAGCAGGCCCGGGTACGTTTCCAGACGACATTGATGCATTTGGTTGCACGTATATAGCAGATTGAACATAGACTTCGCCATGTGTCCAAGTATCGATCACATCAGACCGCCACCACCATGCCGTCCAAGGACAAACAATCGTCAACAGCGGAGTCAAGTTTCAAATCTGTTGGTTACAATTACCTGGTATGCCTTCCTGTTGGTATCTGGGGAGCATCGAGTGCTAACACAATGACAGCGGGTATTCAGCTATGCGGATCGAAAAAGCTGGACTCTCAATGTCATCGCCTTCACGGCTGCCATTGGAGCCGGCATTCCGCTTCCTCTCATGGAACTGCTGTTCGGAAACTTCGTCACCACCTTCAACCGATTCTCACGCCATGAGATCTCAAGCGACAAGTACATGGATGAAGTCTCGCGACTCAGCCTGTACATTGTATACCTCTTCATTGCCAAGCTGATCTTGTCGTACATCCACACACTCTGCATCTCCATCTCAGCGATCCGCACGACCAAAGCCCTTCGAATCGATTTCATGAAATCCCTCCTTCGACAGGAGGTGGCATATTTCGATTCTCCAGAAGCAGGAAGTCCAGCCGTAAAAGTCACCACGACCTCAAATCTCATCAATCAAGGCATAAGCGAGAAGCTCACACTGACAATCCAGTCCGTGTCGACGTTCGTCGCAGTGTTCGTGGTGGCCTTTGCTTCGCAGTGGAAGCTGACTCTGATCACACTGGCGATTGTGCCAGCAATCTTATTCATCACCGCTGTAACAGTCGCGATCGATGCACGGAACGAGAACATCCTGCTCGACATCTATTCGAAGGCCGGGTTGATGGCCGAAGAGGTGTTCTCCAGCATCGCAAATGTGCATTCTTTCTGGTTACACCCGACCATGTCTTCGCGATACGATGCTTTGCTCGAGGATGCCGAAACTGTGGGAATGAAGAAGAAACCAAACATCGGAATTATGTATTCCACCGAATTCTTTTGTGTCTATAGCGGCTATGCGCTGGCTTTCTGGAAGGGGATTCGGATGTACAACTCAGGGGAGATCGAGCAGGCCGGGAAAGTCGTCACGGTTATCTTTGCTGTCGTTCTGGCTGCCACGACATTGACGCAGATTGCACCACAGCTATTGACACTGTCAAAGGCTATTTCAGCTTGCGGCGACCTGTTCAAGACGATTGATAGGCAGTCGAGGATTGATTCTCTTTCTGAGGCAGGCCAGAAGCCTGGGCACTGTACGGGGGGGATCGTGCTCCGGGACGTCGGGTTTGCTTATCCATCCAGGCCGGAGAATCCTGTGCTCCAAGGCCTGAGTCTGAATGTACCGGCCGGAAAGACGACTGCACTGGTCGGAGAGAGCGGGAGTGGCAAGAGCACCATCGTCGGTCTACTCGAGCGCTGGTACGAGCAGACGTCAGGCGACATCATTCTAGATGGCGTACGTCTTCAAGATCTCAATCTTCGTTGGCTTCGCACGAATGTCCGCCTTATCCAGCAAGAGCCTGTACTGTTCAGTGGCACCGTCTTCGAGAATGTGGAGTATGGTCTGGTCGGTACAGAATATGAGAACAGCTCTCAGGAAGTGAAGACAAAGCTAGTGCAGCAAGCGTGTATTGACGCATTTGCGCACGGCTTCATCAGCAAGCTACCCAATGGGTACGACACTGCTGTTGGCGAGCGTGCTCGAATGCTATCGGGAGGCCAGAAACAGCGGATTGCAATCGCTCGGAGCATAATTTCCAACCCATCTGTGCTCATCATGGATGAGGCAACGAGTGCGCTAGATCCAAGAGCTGAGGCGGTGGTCCAGCATGCTCTTGACAATGTGTCGAAGAATCGCACCACAATCGTGATTGCTCACAAACTGTCCACGATCCAGAACGCCCATTCCATCGCAGTTATGCGCAAAGGCGCTGTTATCGAGCAGGGCTCGCATCGACAGCTTTTGACACTGGGAGGTGCCTATTCTCGGCTTGTCAAAGCACAGAATCTGGAGAGCCGAAGGAGCGACGAAGACGACTCATCTGAAGATGAAAAAGAAGATGAGGAGCTGGAACAAATCCTCTCAGTCCAACGAACTAAAAGTACCATGGCTCCTTCCGATATCGAAGCTGGACGAGCAGGCTCAGCCCAGAACAAGATCAACTATGGATTATTGAAGAGCCTATGGATATTGATGATCGAGCAGAGGAGGCTTTGGCCCAGCTTTTTCATTGCATCCCTCACAGCTGCTGGCGCAGGGGGGATCTATCCAACGCAGGCGTACATCTTCTCCAAGACATTCGAGGTCTTCCAGAGACGTGGATCTCAGGCTGTGTCCGATGGTGAATTCTGGGCTTTGATGTTCTTCGTGGTGGCACTCGCTTCGGTTGTCATCTTTTTCGCAATGGGTTGGGTCTCGGTCATCATTTCCCAGAGCTTGACGCGCGTGTACCGACTCCGCTTGTTTCGATCCACGCTCTACCAGGATATGGACTTCTTCAACCAGCCGGAGAATGAGAGTGGTGGGCTCACGGCCAGATTGTCGACTGCGGCCACCAACCTGCAAGAGCTGTTAGGGATGAATGTTTTCCTGATCCTAATGAATATCTTCATTCTGTTGTCGAGCTCGGTTTACGGTATCGCAGTCGGGTGGAAACTTGGACTCGTTTGCGTCTTCGGCGCACTGCCTCCTCTGGTGCTCAGCGGCTACGTGAGAATTCGACTCGATGGACACCTTGAAGCAGCAACGTCCGAGCGATTCGCAAACAGCGCCGCAGTTGCAGCTGAAGCGATCTCTGCCATCCGAACAGTAAACTCACTAACGCTGGAGCGCTCAGTGCTGAGTCGATATGCAGAGAGACTGTCGGATGTTGCCGCAAAATCGGCAAGATCCTTCGTCTGGACCGTAGCATTCTATGCGCTGTCGCAGAGTATCAGCTTTCTGGCGATGGCACTCGGCTTCTGGTATGGCGGAAAGCTCGTTTCAACCGGCGAGTACAATTCGACACAGTTCTTCCAGGTGTTCATTTCTGTACTCTTCGGAGGCGAAGCAGCTGCGATGTTCTTTCAATATTCCACAAGCATTTCAAAAGCGAAGACTGCGGCAAATTTGATGTTCAACTTGCAGCAGACCGCTGCTCCGATACTGGAGGGCAACCCACCACCGAGCGCGAATGACGATGAGAAACGCAATGGTCCAGCTGCAGTCGACTACGAATCATTGACATTTGCGTACCCCTCAAGGCCAGGCGCCAGGATCCTGAAGAGGGTTGACGTTTCCATACCTGCTGGTTCCTTTGCAGCTTTTGTGGGACCATCTGGGTGCGGAAAGACAACGATGATCTCCTTGCTATCGAGATTCTACGATCCAACATCGGGCGACATCAGACTCGACGGCAATTCGATACTGGAGAGCACAGCAAGGGCGCATCGTCTGAGAATAGGTCTTGTCCAACAAGAGCCAATGCTCTACCAAGGAACAATTCGAGACAATGTTGCGCTCGGCTTGGCAGATTCGGGCAGCGAGGCTACTGAGGAACAAATTGAACGAGCTTGTACTCAAGCAAATATCTGGACATTTGTGAGCTCGCTCCCGGAGGGATTGAACACGAACGTTGGGCTCCGAGGCTCGCAGCTTTCTGGAGGACAGAAGCAGAGAGTTGCCATCGCTCGTGCAATTATTCGCAATCCGCAGATCATGCTTTTGGATGAGGCCACTTCGGCGCTGGACACTGAGAGCGAGAGGGTTGTGCAAGCTGCACTCATGGACGCGGCAAAGCAAGGCAGTCGAACAACCATAGCGGTTGCTCATCGCCTGAGCACAATCAGGGATGCCGATCAGATTTTCGTGTTTGAAGCTGGAAGAATAGTCGAGGCTGGTGATCATGCGGCGCTCATGGCGCAAAGAGGTCGGTATTACCAGATGTGCCAATCCCAGGCACTTGATAGATCTGCATAGGCCCAAGAGAAGCGCCGTAATAGAGCATCAATAACGCATAGTATCTCTCTGAACGTCCAAAATCATGGAATACTAGCGTAAGATGGCGTGTTTCCGAAGTCACAGATTGGAGTTGTGTATCTTTCGAATAATTCGAATAATGTTGACCTCATGAACCAATCGCCGATCCAGGATGCCCGGAAGACATCGTCTCCGTGCGCCTTATTCGCCAGCTCTGGACAGAAATTGAGTTCTCCCCAGCTGAATGGGCCTTTTCCTCCGCACAGACCAGCTCATTCGCCTTCGTCGAGATTCGTGTTGTCGTTGATCGGGCTAGGGCGCTACGCAGATCGAAACATTCGGTTTATCAAGCGGTGTCACCTGCCACATGGACGAGTTCAAGTCATTCGGCTCTGGTAGGTGCGGAGCCTCAGTGTAGAGCCAAGCAGCTTCCTTGCTCACATCAGCACGTGCGCGACATATGATGGGGTTTCCTGGCATTCTAGCATGTGCTGATGTGTAAATGCGAGCAGTCTGGAGGATTGCGATGGGAACTAGCAGAGATTGGCGCTGAAGGTGTCGTGAATGCAGATGTAAGCGTTGCATCCTTCGCTCGCGCTGAGTCGGAGCGATCCAGCGCTGGTGCCCAGAGCTGAGATCTTGGCGGCAACACAGCAGCTGAAGAAGCAGTGTCGCTGTGGGCTGCATAGCAAAATCTCATGAGAAGCCCAAAGTATGTGGACGGACATACCAGGTCTTCCTTTCGCCGAGTTGATAGATACTCTCATGGAGTCATCGGTTTCGCACAGCGATTTGTTCCTGGTCACTGGCCAGATGTTTTCTTTTTGCTTCGCTTGTGCGCTTGTGCGTGCCATACAGGTTCAATCGCTTGGCTTATCAGCTTGTTGCCTGTAGCATAACAATGTAATACATACTGTACATCTGTGCTTGCCTTCAGCACTTTTGTCGCTGTACAATTCATCTGGATATTGCGTTTGAGCCCATCTCCCTCACCTCGTTTCATCATCCATCTCATCTCATACAATACTGTCCTCCTTTTCTCTGTTTCCAGTCCAGTATGCCCAACCTCCGCCGACGGCATTGGCGACACACAGCGCCATCGTTGCGCCTCGCACAATGCCTCGTGCTCCAAATTTTCGCATCAATGGTGCTTTCCTCCGACTCGCGAGCACAAAGTAAGCCATCGACCACGCACTCGTCAGACCTGCTGAGTCTTTCTTGAAGCCGTGCAAGTTGAGATATGTCGAGAACATCAGGATGGGAGGGAACAGCATTGGTAGGGCCTGGAATGGCCGCATGTGCTGGGCTGTGATGAGAGTCGCGAGGACCGTCGGTGGAAGTGGATTGACTGTAGAAGCGGCATCAGAGATGCTCTCCAGAAACACAGCCCTTGATTCCTTACTCACCTCCCCATGCTCTCGCGTAGGATAAAGCACCCTGCTTGGCCTCTTCCTCGGACGGTACTTTCGATGGCATCGGCATGATCGCGGTTGTTCAGGTGGTGTCGACGATCCTCTTACGATGCTCTAGCTGATGCGCCTGCACACGATTTGAGACGATACCGCTGTCACAAGACAGAAGCCAGGTGAAGTGAAGTGAATGTGAACAGTGCACAGACGTCATGGTATATACCATCGGCGAAAAGAAGTGCCCGCCGTTGAGTGTGACAGGGTTCTGGACGTCTTGACATGTGGGCTCGAGCGAGCACGGGCGATCTGTCAACTCCACCACTGCAAGAATCAGAACTCTATCTGCGCCGACGTAAACAATCCCTCTGCCTCGCCGACAACACCGAGAAGCGGCGGGAAACGACAAAGAGCACATACACAATTCCATATTGCCACTTCCGACCCATCACTTCCCCATCCTGGTCGCTTACTACTCCCGCGGCGCATCCATTGCGCCCGCCTCAGAGTGGCCTCAACTACGACGATAGCATAGACCAGATTCGCCATGTCGGAAAAGAAGAAGGCGGAGGCGAACGGACACCATACACACAATGATGGCTCTTCGTCACGAGCATTCACAGTCGAGCAGAAAGCCGCAGTAATCCGCGTGCGCAGATGCAAACCTACGGATTTTTACGACATCTTGGGCCTGGAAGCGAGTCGGACGACATGTACAGATAGCGAGATCAAGAAGGCTTACCGGAAACTCTCCCTGTTGACACATCCCGACAAGAATGGCTACCCGGGCGCAGACGAGGCTTTTAAAATGGTATCGCGGGCATTCCAGATACTGAGCGATGCAGATAAGAAATCGAAATATGACAAATTTGGTGGAGATCCGGAGTCGAGGTTTGGTGGAGGATCCGCTGCATCTTCGGGTGCTTCGCCATTTAGCGGGTTTGCGCAGCAGAGGAGAGGAGGACCCATGTTCGAGGAAGAGATATCGCCGGAAGAACTATTTAGGCAATTCTTTGGAGGTGGAGGTATGGGAGGAGCTTTTGGAGGAGGATTTGGAGGACCTGGATTCGTCTTCAACATGGGCGGAGGACCGGGCATCAGAGTACATCAGTTTGGCGGAGGACAACCTAGGAGGAGACCGCACAACCACGAAAACCAACAACCGCAGAGCATATTTCAGGCATTACAGGGACTACTCCCTCTGCTACTGCTGTTTGTGCTACCGCTACTTTCAAGCTTGTTCTCGGGATCCGGAACACCAAGTGGTCCTTCGATGCGATTCGATGCCGCGGTACCACCTCACACGCACCAGCACATGTCCGGCAAACTGAATATACCGTATTGGGTTAACCCGAAAGAGGTGACAGAGTATACCCCGAAGAAATGGAGAGAATTGGATACAGCAGCAGAGCGCAAATACATTGCACACCTGAGCGCAGAATGCGAATGGGAACAGAGCCAAAGACAGCGGTTAGCGAACGAGGCCACGGGCTTCTTCTTTACGGATCAGGTGAAATTGGAGCGGGCGAAGAAGATGGATATGCCGAGTTGTAAGAAGCTGCAGGGATACGGATACAGATTGCCTTCGTATTAGAGTCTTCCGATTGGGAGGCAGTCTTGTTACAGCGGCATGAGACGAGCTTGTGGATATGCACGTTTGGCGCTCTGGAGTTACTGTGAGCGTAGAGACGTCTTGTGAGATCCTTCGAATTTATTCATTTCATCCTTCAGACGCCGTTCCTGGCCATATCTTGCTGAAAGAATAGGAATTCTCGCTCGTGCGTGGAGTAGTAGTACTTATTTTTCTACTTGCCTAATCGTTAGTGGACCTTTCCAGTCGTAACCTGCTCAGCCAGCTCGAGAACATCAATCATCCGCATCCCAGGGCAAATCGGTTGACATTCCATCTTCATCTTCTGGCTCCTCGTATCCAGAATCTGCACGAGATGAAAAGTCGGCCTGTTGGTAAGAAACATTTTCTCGCCAGCGGGTGGAAGACGTGCAGGAGGAAACGTTTCTTCTTCTTCTCGCCAAGACTTGATGCGGAGGACAAAGATTCTGGTGGTGGTGAACTGCTGCCATTGACATGAGAGAATGGCGCGTGGGAAGAGGTCGTGGATGAAGTGTCGACGGGTGGATCCCACTGGGCAGAGAAGGGTGTTTGGCATCCATGCTGTGTCGGGAGTGATGGACCAGGTGTCGAAGGTGGTTAGTGTTTTGTCTTCTGGGAGCTGAGCGAGGAACATGTTTCTCTGGAGAGCGGGAGAATTGTCGACGATGGCTTTGAATTGACGATTGGTTCGGAGAGTGGAGAAAAGGTCAGCAGGGTCCATTTCGAGGAGGATCTTCTCGCCTACTTTTGGTAGCCAGAAGAGATCCATGAGGTTCTTTGGGGTGGATTCTTCGGCTTCGAAGAGCTCTTGCTCACTGTCAAAGTGAGCTGTGGGCATGCTGTTAACGTGCGTCAGTAGTGGCTGTAGAGTGGAGGTTGTGGGCACCTGGTTGAAGCTGGAGGTTGATGTGAGGAAGATCCTGCTTAGACATCGACTTGGGCTTCGGTGGCGGTACCGCAGTGTAGTGGTGTTGAGGCGTCGAGCTTTATACAAGAGCCATTGAGGCTCGGTCGGCAGCAACAAAGAACGGCCGCGAAACAATGGCTGTATTGAGCACTCCGCTTTGTAGTCCCGCCCAGGGAGACAATGCTGCCGCCATTGTGCTCTTGGTGAATTCGCTCTCATTAGTATGTGATTGCAAAATGCATTGTTGATCGTGTTGGGCATAGCACCAGTGGATGGTCTCACCTGGAGAACGTGTGACGAGACGGCGAAGAGAAGCGCGGATTTCACTCGATGAATCTTGAGTCTGCGAGATGTGAGTTCTGAAGTCTGCGCATGTTTGTGCACTGTCTTTGCCGTTTTCCCGTGCATATGAGAACGTCATTCAACTTCAGATTTCCTCATCTTTTCAACTCTGCCTTCAAACAGCCAGCTGAAGGTCATACTCAAGAAAAATGGCCGCCAAAATGACAGCCTCGACCGCTTCAGCAGCTTCTCGCACCTTCGCCATCCCCGAACTGCTGGAGCACGTACTCAAGTGTGTCGCCAGCGACGGCAAATACATTCAGGAGCACGATCGCCAACCTGCTATTCAACTGTTCGCTCTTCGCCGCGTCAGTCAAAACTTCAACGACGCCATCGTCGGCTCCAAAGCTGTCCAGTGCCGCATGCACGAGGCGCCAAGTAGCTATGGCCGGATGAGTGGTCGCACACACAGCATGGGTTGGAACACTCACACGGAGTTGGGACATCCCGAACTTGAAAAGATCCGGAGAGCAATCCTGAGAGCGGAGATGATGGGCAAGAAAGCAGAATCTTGGGAGAAGATTGAGTATTGGCCACGCGCTGCCGAGAACATGGTCGGAGGCTGGATATGGTGGGAGCTTGGGCTCATCGTTGTCGCTGCCGGAGAAGGACGCACATTCGGAGACGTGCTTGACATCATCACGAGAGAGAAGCACGGTGCTCTCAGGGAGCGCGCAGGGGAGTAAAGTGGTTGGTTGGTTTGGGAGAGTTCGTCTGGCGTCTGGCGAGGAAAGTCGTAGCCAGCTTTGCTTCACAGGCATAGAGCGCTATTCAGAAAGTGTGTGGGATGTGGCCTGTATTGGGCTGAGCTGAGCTTTGAGCATCTCGGTAATCGTTGGACAGGGGGTGACATACCTCTCAATGCGAGACTAGAGTGCGAATTCCATACATGCAGAGACGAAGCAGACGTTATTTAAAAGACTTACATCAAAGAGGCCCAGCCCATCCGTCTTCACTAGGAAGCTCAGTCTCAAACTCGACGCCCTCGGGCAAGTCTTCCCATGCATTCATAAGCACATCCCGAACCATGCCCCTTACCATGACCCTCTCCTTCTCATTCTTCGCCCCAGCATACCAATAGCACCCATTAATCCTACATGTGACGATACTGACCCGTCTCAACTTCGGCAACTTCTGCGAGAGCCCAGCCGGCACCAGCTCAGGACACATGAATTCCGAAAGACGCACATGTTTAGTCATTGAAGGATGGCAAGTTTGGAACAAACGGATTTTTTGGATGCAATTCCTGCGATCTGAATGTATGGCGGCGAGGAGCTTGGTGAGTGCTGCCACGGAGTCGAATTGGAACATGTTGGAGCTGTAGAATGCTTCGACGCCGGCGAAGTAGAAGGCTTTCGAGACGAGGAGGATGTCGAGACTGCGGTCTTTCTGGGCGCTGCCGCGGGATGGGAGTGCGTTGAGAGTGGCAAGTTCGGTTCTCCAGCGACGGAAAGATTTGGAGGGTAGGATGATGGGAGTGTCTCGTGCCAGGATGAAGGTCAGGACATGTGCCAGGAGCTCCATGGGCAGTTTGAGAATTCCGGAGTTGTGCTTCATGTGTTCAATGAAAGGTTATGTCGAGCGGTCTCCTTTCGGTTTGCGGGTCGGTCGTCGTCCTTTCCGGGATTGCTTGGCTTTCGGCATCTTGTTTACGTATCTGGCCAAATGCTGAGACGAGTGGATGAACAGAGTGTGATGGGAACGAGCTGAGCTGACTGCAGTCTCAGGGGACGCTCAGACCACCCCCGAAGCGAGCCAATTAAGCGCTCCGCGTAGATCCCTTCTAGAGGAGGTCTAAGGGAGCATCTAGCGGGCCTAGTAGATATAAATTAGCTTTAGGTGGGCTCTACACTACTATACAGTCTAGCTTCCAGAATAGCTAGATAGCTACTAGATAATAATAATATACTATTTAAAATTTTTTTATATAATCTATTCTATTTAATATCTACTATCTACGAAGATCTATTATACGCCTCTACGTAGCCGAAGATAGAAATAAATACTCTTTAAATATACTAGTTAAATATAGAATAATCTCTAAATATACTAAATAGATAAATAGAGACTAAAATCTAGAAATCTATAGAATAGAAGATAGCGAACCCTAACAAATACTATAAGCTAGAATTACCGTAGATAGAACTAATATAAGATCTAATATAGAGAGAATAGACTAGAATCTATAGATAGTAAATCCTATTCTAAATCTTAAAACTAGAATAGTAATCTAGTTTATAAATAGACTAAAAAGAAGAAAGGAATATACTAAGATTAAGGCTTTAATATAAAGTAGGAAGAGTAGAAAGTAATATAGAATAAAGTAGCTAAAATAATATAGAGATACTATCCTAGTCTAGATTAAAGATAGAATATTAAACCAAGTAAAAGAATTAAGGCTTTTTAAGAAATATTTAGAGAAAAAGAGAGAATATATTTTAATATATTAGTAATAAGTATATATCTCTAGTACTATTATATTTAACTACTTATTCTAAAAGATTAGTTATTCTATTTATATTTTATAAGATCTAGTATACTAGATCTCTTAGTAGAATTATATACTAACTAATAGAATAACTAGAGAAATAGAGATATTTATCTAAAATCTACTTTTTTCTAGAAACTTAATAATAATAACTCTAAAAATAGAGTATCTAATATAAGTAACTCTCTTTCTATATTTTAAGCTAATTATAAAAGAAAGACTAGACTAAACTATACTACTAACGATAATTTCTATAGATATAGATTATATAATTTAAATACTAACTAAGAAAAAAGATTTAGAAATTAGAATAGAAATAAAATATTAGAGAGAGCTCTATCTATAGCCTAGTAGTATTCTATATATAGAATAGATAATAAGTAGCTAGAGATACTATTACTATAAGATACTTTAATATAGTTATTCTATATATAATATAGGATTTTACTAATCTATTTAGAAATAGAATTAACTTTCTTACTAGATACTAATATATTCTTTATAGCTCTCTTACTAATATATTACTCTCTATAAAATTATAGAATACTATTAATTTCTTAGTTATTATTACTTATTAAGATACGTCCTTTATCTATTAAAACTCGTATTTCTAATTTCTTTAATAAATTCTTTAATACTAGCTACTATTAATCTATAGTATAATAATACTAGTCTAGTAAACTATAAAGATACTAAAATATCTCTCCTCTATTTTTCTTAGATTCTATTAATATTTTTATAACTATAGTCGGTTTATACTATTAAATATAATATTAATAATATCTATCTATAACTTATAAGAATAGTAAATATAGTAAGTATAGCTCTAGTAATTATATTAATTATAACTATAAAAGTAATAGTATTATCTATAGTAGTAAGAACTTATTTAGGAATAGTATACTATCTATACTATACTAGATATAGAAAGAGATATAATAAGATATAAAATATAAAATATAATAGTTATATACTAGTAGAATAACCAAAAAAAGATGGTAGCGAACAATTAGAGACGAAGGGAAAACAGTTAGGAAGGGAGGGAGGACGAATGGAAGGCACTGTATACTAGGGCAGAGGAGGTACTAAAGGCAGAAGATAGGAAAACCCCTAAGAGGGCATACAAGATAATAATCTTAGAGCTCCTTAGAGGGCTAAAAGCAATCCACAACTAGGCAAGCTACATGATTACGAAGGTAGCTAATATAGCCGTAGCAAAGATTACAAAGAAATAACAAGAGATAAGCCCAAACCACCGTACCTAGGTAGTAGTAGCTAGTTAGGAGGCGCTAAAACCCCCGAGGACAGTAGTTAGAGTCTACATTACGGACCTATAAGAGTAGAAGGAAATCTAAGGACTCTTAGGGAAAGAGATTGTAGAAAGAATCGTAGTTAAGGAGGTTATTGGGGCTAGGAACGAAGGAAAGGGGGTAATCAAGCTATTTATAGTCTAGGAGTAGGACAAAAAGAAACTAGAAACACAAAAAGAATAGATAACCAAGATAGGGAAAACTATAAAGGTCTCCTAATAGTAGTTTATAATCATAGCCTATAGTATAACAAGGAGCTTTAAGGAAGAATAGGATATCGGAAACCTATAGAGACAAAACCAAGCTATATGCCTAGGCCTAAAGATTACAAAGGTAGTATAGATTAAAAGGAAAATCGAAGAGACTAAGAAGCAGTCCTCCCTAATTATCTAGGTAGGGAGTGTAGAGCAAGCTAACATAGTACTAGACTAAGGGCTATTCTAGGACTTTAAAAGATTGGAAATAGAGGTACATAGAAGCAACTATAGGATAATGTAGTGCTTCAAATGTTAGTACTATAGACACTTAGTAGCTAAGTGTATAAGGATAACTAATACCTACTCCTATTATATAGGGGACTACTAGGTTAAAGAATGTAAAGCATATAAAGGGGAAGTAAGATACGCATGCTATACCAAAAGACACCCCTCTTAAGTAAAGGAATGCCTAGTAAGAATGTAGGTAGCTAGGAAGGTAAAGGAAGCTAGAGTTAATATACTAACAAGATATACAATAAGCTAGAGTAGCTAGGCGTAGAGGCAACCTAGCTAGGTACTACAAAAGAGGTTAAGACAAGATAATAGGTTTACATTTAGGGCCTTACTAGTACTAGAGAGCTACTAGCAACTAGGGAGACTAAGATACCTTAACATCGTAGGAAAGGAAGTAGGGTAGAAGAAACTTAGTCAAATACTAGTTTAAAGTAAGGAAAGGCTAAAGGAAAACCTATAGGAAAACGATATAGATGAAACCCAATAAACAGTACAATAGTACTAAACATCATACAGTACAATGTTAACAAGAGCAAAGATAAGGTATAGAGGAGCTTCCTTTAAGTACTAAACCTAAAAGAATATTACATTATTGCAATCTAGGAACCCTAGCTCAACCTATATATAAAGAGACTAGTAACTATTAAAGACCCAAGATACTACCTAATTATCTATAACTAGGGAGCCCTAAGGACATATATCTACATTAGTAAGGAGATAGCTATAGAAACCTAGTAGGCCATACTATAAGAGGATAGGGACCTAACATTAGTTCAAGTAGAAACATCCTAAGGTACACTCCAAGTCTACTACATATACAACCCACTACTAGACTCAAGGAGCAGTACCTAACTAAAAACCCTAGAAAGAATACCTAGAGTTATCTAGGGGAACACCTACTAAGTCCTGCTTAGAGATTTCAACCTCTACCATCCCCTCTAAGGCTTAGACTTTATCCTAGCTCATTACTTCCTAGTAGGAAGGCTAATCGATATGTTAGAGAGGGAAGGAATAGAAATTGTTACCCTAAAGGGATTAGTTACCTAGGAGGTAAGAGGAAGCAGTAGTATACTAGACCTAT